>OX421495.1:41871559-42009059 GCA_949126835.1 Anisus vortex
GCAAAATGGTCCTTGGGAGTCCAAGAGTTCGTGTCAGCGGTCAGACAAATTGACCCATCAAGTCTGTCCCACGGTCACCCCAAGTTAATGAATGGTTCGTTTTGATGTCTACACAAGAAGTGTGTTAGTACCGTCCATTTTTTTTTTTTCCTTGGAGTGACCGTATTACGGGATGGTGACTCATATTTGAGTCTTAAAAATTTACTCAGTTGGCAGTGGGGGAAGAAAAAAAATTAATTAATCCGCTTATTAGTTGGCAGAAAAGAAACGCATGCGCGTTGGGTGGAAAGGAAGTCTTGGAGAGTCTGACAAAGAAACACCAGAGTTATTCCCCTCAACCGAAAGGGAGATAATATTTTTTAAAAAAAAAGGAAAAAAAAATAGCATGGCACGAGAAATTATTTTTGCTGTTTTTAAGATCATGATGTGTGATGGTAGAGTAAGGGCGAGGGGTGGGTATGACTGGTCAAATTATAGTAGAGGGTGCCGATGTGTCATACAGAGAGCATGTGGCATGGTTCTGGGGAGATGTGGGGAGGGATCGGCTGTGGGGAAAGAAGGGTGCATCGAAATGTGGTAGAAGTGCGTACGATGGCCGGGGTTGGGGGTGCGGGGTGTGGGGAACTTGGGCTTTGCATGATTTCGCATGAAGACGATGATGATTGGTTGTTATTTTAATAAGGCGGAAAAGGAAATATGATTGGTTGAATTTAAAAAGGGGGGAGTTAACTGTAATTGATTTGTTTGCAGATGCCATTGTCGTAAAAATTATATCCACCGACAATGTCGCAAATTTTTTATTTTTAAAACATTTTTTGTCGCCTGGAAAAAAAAGAACAACTTAAATATCAAAACTAAATTCAAGAAAAATAAATTTCATGTTCAAACGTGTGATGTAAATTTTAAATAATAATGAGAAATTCAAAATATAGAGAAAAAAAAAGAATTTAATAGGATTTGTAGGCTTAGTTGTTGTTTTTTTTTTTAAAGAAAACCATTTATTCCGCTTACTGCCTGCAAATTATGTTTTAGCAATTAAATTAAATAAAGCTACAAAAAGAACACACTATTATGTTTTAATAATTAATTAAATTTTTGAAAAGGCAAAACAAACAAAAAAAGAAGTGTTAAGAGTTTGAAAAAAAATATTATTGCATAATTTGTTTTCACAGGTTTATTAATTACATTTTCAACAGCTATATGTGTGTGTGCTTAAATAACGTATTTTTTTAAATATTTTTTTTTTTGCGTTCGTTATTTCTTCGAATGCTGGTGGAGGCTAGGATTTTTTCCCCAGGAACCGAGTCCATGAGTCTACCCAGCCCTGATGAGTAGCTGACTTTAGTTGTGGTAATGAAAAGGCGGCTGGGCATTGTGCTGGCAACACAATTCCCTAGTATGCCGTGGCCGCAGAAACTGGTGAACGCTGTTTCATCGGCCCAATTTGGTCCGACGGGATTAGATTACTTTTCTGTTTATTTAAAATTCAATAAATTCAATACAGATGACATTCATTGATAAATAGACCAGCTATCGAAAAGATGGGACGGTTGACCCACTTTCCACTGCTCTCTACGGAGTTTTAAACGTGCTCAGATGCGCGACAGAGTACATATCCTGGGCTATAACGGGTTTTAATCATCACCAGGACTTAATCATCTCAGCTCTCAGTCCAAACGGAGTTCACGTCTGATAATTAGCCTGGGCATACAAATTCTCATTTTATTCACAATTCTAAAGTCATTGTTTAAATTTTAAAATTAATTAGCCGCATATTCATAATTCATTTTTTTAAAATTCCGCCTTGAACACCTTTATATTAATTTACACTTTGTCCAAACAAACGAATCCCGTTAGTTCCGGTAGAGACTTCGCACTGATAAATCAGCTAGTTAGTTGTACCGGTAGTTTTTTTATTATTATTTTTTTTCTTTCTGTGTACTAAAAGTATTTCCAGATAAAATCAAAACCAGCAGATTACATCAGTCGCTCGCTAAGTGAACGAAAACACACACAACAGTTTTTTTTGTTTTTTTAAAACAAGGGAAGCAATTCACACCAAGAAACACAACAAAGGAAAAGGCAGAAGAAAAAAGAACAGCACCACGTGATAATCAAACTGTTAGTTGAGTTGATCCTAGCGATTTGAACATGTTCTTTTTATATAGTGCAGGGCAGCATGTCCGTGAAGAGGGGAGGGGAGGGGGTCCTCAAAAGACTTTTGTTGGTTCTGGAAACATAAAAGCCCCTGGAGTGACAACAATAGAGATGGTCGGGCTGGGGGGGGGGGGGGGAGTTTAGATTGTTTCTTTGGTTGTGACTCAGACCTCGCCCTACTCCCCCCCCCCCCCCACCCCGGCCTTTTGATAAAAAAAAAATTATGATTAGGTCAGTGCGATACTTGATTACTTCATCCACGGCCAACGGAACCCGTCGGGGCTGAACACATATGGGTGCTCTTTAGAGCCGGAGTGAGGGGGGGGGGGGTGGAGGGGGGGGAGTTTTCTGTGTCATGCACCCTCTCACCCCCCACTTTTTCACCGTTGGAGAAATATGGCTTGTTATTAACGGCGAGATTGTTTTCTGACCCCCCCCCCCTCACCTTTTTAATATAAAAATAATAATTTAAAAATCAATATTTATTTCATTTTTTTTATAAATTCTAATATATGAAAACACTCAGAGGTGGATTCAGAGGGAGGCTTGTGAACTGGCGCTGGTCGTCAGGGTGTTATAAAGGGCATTGTATCCTACTCCCAACCCACCCCTAGCCTTATGCATTATGTATCATACATCAAACATCATACTTTATACATCATACATCATTCATTCATTATACAATAAACTTTATACATCATACCTTGTACATATTTACATCATTCATTACACATTATACTTCATACATTATACATCTTACTTTATACATTAAACATTATACATCATACTTTATACATTATACATCAAACATTATACACCATATTTTATATATTACGTCATACATCATACATTATACATTATACTTTATACATCATACACACTACATCATACTTTATACATTATACATCATACATTATACATCATACTTTATACATGATACCTCATACATTATTCTTTATACCTGATACATTATACATCATACTTTATACATGATACATTATATATTATACCTCATACTTTATACATCATACATTATACATCATACTTTATACATGATACATGATACATTATACATCATACTTTATACATGATACATGATACATTATACATCATAATTTTGACATCAAAATTATACATCATACATTGTACATCATACACCATACATTACACATCATACTTTATACATCGTACATTATACATCATATATGATTTAATACAGTTCTTTTTTAAGTGTCGTAGATCTATTAATCAATTTAATCGCCGATGACCTTGCTTTTTGCTCGCGGAACTTCCGGTCTTAGAGTTATGTCGGGTAGATACTGTTAATTCAAAAAAAAAACACGTGACCTTTTTGTCTTATATTATACTTTTATGATTTCACTTCTGACATGTGTCTTCTATAGCTAAGTGGTTAATGTATCGGACTGCCATGCAGGCGACCAGGGTTCGATTATTCAGTTAGTCTATACCTTTTTTTTCTATAATTTTTTGTTTGTTTCAAATAGTATTACTTGAAAAGAAAAATATTGTAAATCTACAAGCAACACCAGGCAATTTATATTTTGTAAATAAAAAAAACTTGCCTATTGATGACAATTGAATCAGATGACAATATTTATTTTAAATTACTTTCATAAAATTCTTCAGTAAAAAATGTAAAACAAAAATTAGAATTAGATGTACAGCTTTCTGTTCATTGTGGCTTATAACATTTTTATCTGTAGCAATTACAGGACTGTTTTATTTTGCCCCGACCAATCGAAAGACAGATACATGGATCAACATATCGAGCGATAGATCGAACGATCGATAGTCAGACGGATAGATAAATAGATAGATAGATAGATAGATAGATAGATAGATAGATAGATAGATAGATAGATAGATAGATAGATACATTGACCGACAGACATTTACATGATGGTATAGAAAGATAGAAGAATAAATCGACAGATAAATTGATATATTCATTATGCTTTGTATGTTTCCTTTTCAATTATATTTTTTCTCTCTCTTTTTTTTTCTTGTAACAAAAATATGTTTTTCCATCGTGTATTGAAATTTGAAATCTGCGCGGCACTGAGTGAAATTCACGCGCATGAAGACATAGCGTCATTGTTCCAAAGCGATGTGTCATGTCGCCCCCCCCCCCGGATTTTTTTTCTTATTGTCAAAGACACATGATTCAGATCACCCCCATACTCCATCCTTTCACCCTCCCTTCCTCCTTTCTACACCCCCATCAGTGACCCCCCCCCCCACCTCCTTCTTCCACCACCCCCCTGCATCGATGCTTCAGCATTTCCTTCAGATGCCGAAAGAGCCTAATTAAAACATTTGGACGAAGACGCCCAGAAACTGGGTTGGGGAGGAGGGGGGAGCGCTGGAAAGAAGACGATCATCACGTGACTTCATTATGACAGGTTTCCGTTTTCGTGAAAACACTAACACACACACACACACAAATTGAGGTCAAATTCCGATGTTTGTTCCAGGAAAAGGAGGAGGGGGGGGGGGCCTTTTTAGCATTAGAGAGTAATCCGGAACCGATTTTTTATTCTTTATTATTTTTTACACAATAAGCCTTCCATATTTTAGGGATGATATAATTCAAGGGTGAGCTCGCCGGAAGTCAAAGACAGACACAGATCTGGTTTTTCATGTATTATAAAGGGCATAAGCGTAGCCACGAAAGGGAGAGGGTAGTAAGTGAGTGAACCCCTCCTCCTACCTCCGCCTAGACCACCTCCTTTTTATTACTCCCTTTATTTTAAGTTGCATTTTCTGTCTGTCTGATTGCAATCGTCGTGGCTTCGATTTTTTTACCACTTCCCGTGGTATGATCGAGCTGAAATTTGGACAGCAGACTTGTGGCACCTAACAATACATCCTGTCAAATTTGTAGTTAAAACAACTTAATAATACTACACTTATGACAATATTCATTTCTTAAAAGGAAAGTATAAGAAAAATTTTGGTTTCACTTTAAAAATGCCTGTGCAACTTTTTATAGTTTTTCGGCGCAAAGCTAGAAAAAAAAATTATGCGCTAAGATTATTTTTAGAACAATTCATACGGAGTAAGGAGATATTTTTGAGATTTGCGACACAGATATTTTTTGTGTAGGTTTCATTTGCAGTAGTCAATCAATTATTTAATTACATGATGGTAAACTTAGTTTGCAAATAAAGGGAGTATAATAAAAACTTCGTTTTTATGGTTTTCTTGTTTTCTTCTAAAACTTACAAAAAAACTACAACGAACATTTTTAAAATTTATTCTCTTTATGTTTCTCTTTTTTTTAAAGAAATTACAAATATTCTTACGACAAATGCATAGGCTAGAGTTGTGTACATTTTGTTAAGATTCACATTATTATACATTTACAAAAATTCAATCTAGTTTTTATATGTATTATATAAATTTATGGTAATTTATAATTTGTAGCTGATAAATCAGATAAAATATTTGTATTCAATAGTTTAGGGGAAAATTTGTGGGACCTTTTCAACAATAGACTTTTATTCTACCCCCCCCCCCCCCATTTTTTATTAGCTTGCACTATTTCCATCCAATTTAACCCTTCCCGTACCGACCTACTTCTATCTATGCTGCCTTCAGTTCCGCTATATACGCGCCCGGGACTGTAAGGGTTAACATATTTAGCCCCCCCCCCCCTGTTTTTTAATTTCTCCTCATTGCCACCTTACCTCCTCTTATTTTGCAATATTTGCCTCCCTTCCCTCCTCCCGACCCATATGACAATCCCGTCTAGGCCACTGATAAAGAGCCACACGATACTTCCATATTATCAAACACATACTTGCATATTCAATACAGTAGGGCCGAAAGGGCAAATGCCGCGAGATGGCTGCCTAGATCAGATTGACGATGAAGAGCGCTATCAAAAAGTAAAACACTTGCCAGAAAATATATTAATACCGGAAAGAAAATAAAAAAAATTATTTCGCAATATTAATAAATTAAAAAATAAGTCAAAATTAAACTAGATCTATATTAAAAACAAAAATGCATGGAGCATACAACAAAGACCTCAACCCTACAGACCAAGTGAAGAGCTTTTTATCAAAATTGAGTTAACATTTGATTTTGATAGTAAATAGTGTATTCAGTATCTGAATGTTAAAAAAAACATTTATACAAAATATCAAAGATACATTTTAAGTAATTAGTTCAATATTTGCACTTAAATGTGTGTGTTTTTCGGATGATTACTCCAAATCTCGTAGCCATTTGAGATGTTTTTATTTCCGGCAATATAGGAAAGTGACGTAACATAAAGGATTCCGACTAGGAAAAATGAATATTGTCACGTGTTTTGAATCTATTGCCACATGTTTTGAATCTTTTCCCGGTTCTTATTTTTAACAAAATGGTTAAATATAGATTTATAGCGTCTATTTTTATTTATTTATTTCCCTTGTGATACGTCACTGCCGTATGAGGCTATTCCAAATCTCGTTCCTTTGAGAAAAACCTCTTCACTTGGTCTTTAACCTATTCAACTAAAGAGCGATATTATAGAAACGGCTGCTTATATGTTTGTTTTTGACTTAGATCTAGTCAGTTTAACAAGAGTCGCTAAAATAATCTGAAATAAGTTTAATCGAACTGAAATGTTTTGTGGGAGCCGAATCTAATTTAAGAAAAATCCGAAAGGGGCCGTACATAACTGACGTCGCTCTATTTTGGCCAATTATTAACACCCACTCCTCCCCATCCCCACCGTCACAGGTCGTAACAGAAATTTAGGCTCCCTTCTAATATGACGTCTCAAAGCTACACGCCCTGTACTCCCCCCTTCCCCCCAAACGAAAACTCACTATAGTACACATTTCATTATTAGCCTGCTTCAATTTAACCCTTCCCGTACCGACCTACTTTTATCTATGCTGCCTTCAGTTCCGCTATATACGCGACCGGGACTGTAATGGTTAAGTTTATTGTCATATACGTATTACAATAAACAGTATAATTACTGTATTTAATTAAATAAATCTTGTTAAAGTATACATTTCATTTAGAGATGCACATTTTTTTACGTGACGTCACATTTCTTTCAACACTCCCCCTCCCCCTGATAAAAAATCGTCACAAACGTTTCACCCGCTCCATCTCCTACTAGCGTGACGTCATTCATAGACAGCCCAAGATGTAAATTTCGAGGCCGCATTTCTCCTGCTGTTACAACTTCAAGCATCAATTAATGTTACTGTTTGTAATTCAAAACTTGAGTCAATATTAATGTTTGTAATATAAAACTTTAACCTTTCGTTTTAGCGAAGACTATAATATGAAGCACCGCTTGCTCTATTTTTATGGCTCATGTTTTCTTCTTTTTTTTCCGTAAAAAACGCTGTCAAAAATCCTAATTTTTCCATTGAGAAAAATATAGCGATTAAATAAAGCGGAAGTGTACATTACAATCGAGAATCGGGAATTCGGAAAAGAAGTCATTCTAGTCATCAAAATATTACAGCAAGCATCCCATCTTATTCCGTCTTTGCTCTAAACATAGAGCAAGAAGTCTATCTTATCCTATATAGTCTTCGATCTTAAACAGTACTTTATTTCAAGGGCTTGTATTGGTTCCGCGCATACCTGGAGTCAGAGCCTTATTTGGACATAGTCTATATAATTTGGATTTAGTTTTCTAAAATTCAATAAAGATATCACGAAAGTTTTCTAAGTGTGAACAGCGTTAGTTCGATCAGTGCGGGAATTCCCTTTGAATAAAACCAAAAATTCCCAGCCTAGCACACATGCGCATTATGCATTTAAGAAAAAAAGCGCGCACTCCGCATCACACCAATTACTCATCGCCAATCGGAAATTCCCCCACCGAACTTGACTCACCAAGAAAACCGTGCGATGTGGGGACACACACACACACACACACACACACACACGATAATGATTCAGTACGGGAGTTTAATGGGTCAGATCATGTTCTTTCTGTGAAACATTATAAATCCATGACCAATTATAGGGACGCCGTCACAAGCAACTAACTGTTTGCATCGTTTAACGACCATAGATTACGGTTGAGTTGAGAGCGGCGGCGCGTTCGGCTGGCGTGCCGGAGGTTCTGGGTTTAAATCCTGGTCAAGGCTAGGATTTTGTTTCTCCTGGATTGCTTGGAGGGTGTCCCCGAGTCTATCAAGCCCTGATGGGTACCTGACTTTAGTTGGGGTAAAGTAAAGACGGCTGGGCATTGTAAGCCTTTCTGGTCACACAGTCCCCTAGTGTGCCGTGGCCACAGAAACGGGTGAATGCTTCTTCACTGGGCCTATGGATCGCGCTTTTTTTTTAAGGATGTCGTAAGTTGTATAGACTCTTGTGTTCTATCTGTAGAGATTGGGCATTATTATATTGTGGTAGATTTAGACATAGATTAAATTCTAGTATGTGTGTGGTGTGGGATGTGGGATATATGTGGTGTATGTGAGAGATGTATGTGGTGTGTGTGATATGTGTGTGTGCTATGTGGTATGTGTGGTGTGTAGGTGGCGTGATCGTGGTGTGTGTGTGTGATATGTGTGTGTAGGATGTGTGATATTTGTGTGTGTGTGTGAGTGAGAGATGTATGCGGTCTGTAGTTGGTGTGCGTGGTGTCTGGTGTGGCGAGGTGTGGTGTGTGGAATGTGTGAGGTGAATGTCTTGTCTTTGGTGTGTGTTTGTTTAGAATACAGTTTGCCTTTAATAAGAGAGTTCAGGCATCTATAAGAAGTGGACCCGGCGCAGGTGCGATAGTTGGACTGGGCTTTGTATTGGCCACACGCATACTATAACATCAAACATAATGGACTAAGTCTAAAATGTAATTTTTTATACAATATGTAAAATAAAATGGGTTAAGCTAATATGATTAAACTGACTTAACTAGATTCTAATTCAATCCCAAATTTAAAATATTTTTCATTCAACACTTGATTTACAGTTTTATTGGGAACAGTTGTCATTTCATTACATATAAATATCTACATTTTTTTAAATATATCTTTATCAGTCTATAAAATATAAATCTTTCAAAGAAGCAATTTTAAACCATTATTGATTAAATAATATATATTTCAATCAAATAAACGTATTTTTTAAAACGTTTATTTAGTTTTTAGGTCAAGGTACAAGAATACAGCCAGTTACCTCCCTTGTTTCTCTTCCAATAAGAGTTGGGAGGTAATTCAATAAGTTGAAAAATATTTGTGTTCCTTTTTCCCTCTGGAGTGACATCCCCTTGTCCTCGCGCCTCCTCCTCTCTCCCCCCGTCGTCAACTCTTGGCGTCCCGTGGTCTTTCAGGCGCGTGCATTATGGCGACAACTCATTCATGATCAATGAACCTTCCTGCACGCGCCACCGACATGCGCCTTCACGGGCTGGCATTGGCTGGGTGGTGCAGGTGGGAGTGGTCTGATGCATCTCACGCCCCCCCCCCCCCCATTGGCTTAGAGCTGAATGATTTTAAAGGAATATTTTTTTTTTTTATGTATTGAAAAAAATATTTTCAAGTCATTGTGAGACTAACACTGAGAGTCATTGTGAGTCATTGACGCCGAGATAAAGACAACGAAATTTTTTTTAAATGTTATCTCATATTAGTCTAGCAGTCCAGCAATATAAAGTAACAATTTATGAATCATTTTATATAAATTTCCGCAAAAGTATTTATAACTGTAATACATAAATTGATATAAAATATAAAAAAAAAGGTTTTTCTTTCTTTCATTTTTTATTTAATTTTAAAATTTACTTTTTACCTATGGTACAAACAGTAAGATTGTGAAGTAGATTTAGGAGGTCAGTCTAAGTCATACAGTCCCCAATCAGAAAGGCCAATGAAACTTTTTGAATAAATTATTACAATTTATTTTGAATATAACGAAGTATTTTTGGGAAAATGCTACTGATTGTTTGTTGCTAACGTCAAGTCTATGTACAAATAGATGCTGCCTCCTTCAGATTTTTTTTTTAAGTTCTTAAATTGTGTTACTGATTCATATGAACACTTTCAGAAAAACCCGAATCATCATGACTATGAAACGAAACAAACAACAACCTAATTAGTATAACGACTCAAATTCGCGTTGATTCACGATGGTGACTCAATGAGCTGATTCATTGCTCCCCCCTACTCCCCCCCCCCCCCCCGGCCAGTCATTAACCATTCACCAGGGCTGATGTTTTAGTTGTGTGGAGTTGATTCACTGCCCTGTTTCACTCACCAAGCCTCACAGCTTACAACCAGCTTTTTGCTGATTTTATGACTTGTAAATTCGCCGAGTTAACGGAGGCACCGACTGCCCCTTATTAGACGCGGTTAGTAAACCAGCTCAGGTTTACCCCCCCCCCCCCCCCAAAAAAAAAAATGCCGTGCCTGCGAAAGCCAATTCCCAGGTAGCAAAAAAAAAAGACCCCCCTGCCACCCCCCCCCCCCCCCCCCCCAAAAAAAAATGTGTGAATATATCATTTTAGCAAAGACTATAATATTTCTGCTATTTGATGACTCCAATGACTTCTTTTCGGAATTCCCGATTCCCTTTTGTATTGTAGGCCTACACTTCCGTTTTATTTAATGTCAATGAAAAATTAAAATTTAAATCGAAAGTTGTATACTGCGGACACCTTAAGGCAAACGTAGGAGCGCCGAAGTAATTTAAGACAGCGTTATTGGATGCGCACGGAAAAAAATAACATATAAGATCTAAAAATTGAGCAAGTCTCCATTATAGTCTTTGTTAATATGCTGCTTGTAGGCTATTATAAGCGTTAACAAATGTTACGGGTTAAAAAATACTCGAATAATTAATTGGGGCATGAAGAAAAAAACTGTCTGGTGAAGGCCGAAATGGTTGATCTAATAAGTTAGCACATACAAAAGAAAAAATGCGCATCTTTTCATTGCGCTGTCAAACAATTGAGTTTTGTGTTTTAAATGCATTGCTGGTATTTAGACAAATTTGTCCTTGAAAAAAAACAAAATGTAAAAAAAATTCTAGAGTTAAACTTTCAGTCTAAATATGGAGACACTCAACTGCCCAATAACAAAAAAATAAAATTAAAATAAAACGAAGAAAAGAACAATGGCACTGACCAGTAGCACAAAGCACAATGAGTCATGAAGTGCCAACTATCCCCACTCCACCCCCTCCCCCCTGAACCCTCATGATTGACACAGACCATCTTTTCCTGCATGCCCCCCCCCCTTTCATTACAAAAGAAACGTTTCTGAAACCCCAAGACATTCTTGGAATTCCCCAAATTGATTGTTCCGCCCCTTCACCCCCCATCGCCACCATGCTGGGCTAGAGCTGGGGAAAGAAGTTGATCCATTGGAGAAAAAAATGTTTTGAGAGCAGAGATGATTGGGTGGTAATGTTGTAGCAGAGGTGATCAGGTGGTAATGTTGTAGCAGAGGTGATCAGGTGGTAATGTTGTAGCAGAGGTGATCAGGTGGCAATGTTGTAGCAGAGGTGATCAGGTGGTAATGTTGTAGCAGAGGTGATCAGGTGGTAATGTTGTAGCAGAGGTGATCAGGTGGTAATGTTGTAGCAGAGGTAATCAGGTGGTAATGTTGTAGCAGAGGTGATCAGGTGGTAATATTGTTTGTTGGGTTGTTCAGTCAAAGAGGAAGAGAGCAAAGTAATTTAAAACCTCCCCAACATACACACCTCTACCTAAAGGAATCTTAAGCCAGGAGTCAAACTCAATAGAATAATGGTTTTAAATGTTAATCACTCAATTAAACTATTAGCTAATTTATTTATTAAACTATCAATCTATCACACTATCAATCTATCAAACTATCAATTTATCAAATTATCAATCTATCAAACTATCAAATTATCAATATATCACACTATCAATCTATAAGACTATCAATCTATCAAACTATCAATCTATCAATCATCATACTATCAATATATCACACTATCAATTTATAACAATATCAATCTATCAAACTATCAATCTATCAAACTATCAATATATCACACTATCAATCTATCAAACTATCAATCTATCACTATATCACACTATCAATTTATCAAACTATCAATCTATCAATATATCACACCATCAATCTATCAAACTATCAATCTATCAAACTATCAATCTATCAATCTATCAAACTATCAAACTATCAATCTATCAAACCATCAATTTATCAAACTATCAATCTATCAAAGTATGAAAAATACGGCCCTAAATGTATGGCGCACCGTGTGTGTGTGTTCGTTTGTGTTTGTCATTGTGTGTCAAAACATGTATTCGCGTGTTTGCATAAGTCAACCTTCACCTCCATTAGGCTGATTCATGACTCCTATTCATGGAGTAAAATTACACGTAGGCATCAATATTTAAACGGTATCACCGTTGTCTAGATTTAGTTTTGTGTATGTGTGTATTGTTTTACATACTGTGTTGTGTCACGAATCCTTGTCAGATAAAGTATGTCACACTGCAACACGACGGAATCCTTGTCAGATAAAGTATGTCACACTGGAACACGACGGAATCGTTGTCAGAAAAAGTATGTCACACTGCAACACGACGGAATCCTTGTCAGATAAAGTATGTCACACTGCAACACGACGGAATCCTTGTCAGATAAAGTATGTCACACTGCAACACGACGGAATCCTTGTCAGATAAAGTATGTCACACTGGAACACGACGGAATCCTTGTCAGATAAAGTATGTCACACTGGAACACGACGGAATCCTTGTCAGATAAAGTATGTCACACTGCAACACGACGGAATCGTTGTCAGAAAAAGTATGTCACACTGCAACACGACGGAATCCTTGTCAGATAAAGTATGTCACACTGCAACACGACGGAATCCTTGTCAGATAAAGTATGTCACACTGCAACACGACGGAATCCTTGTCAGATTAAGTATGTCACACTGCAACACGACGGAATCCTTGTCAGATAAAGTATGTCACACTGCAACACGACGGAATCCTTGTCAGATAAAGTATGTAACACTGCAACACGACGGAATCCTTGTCAGATAAAGTATGTCACACTGCAACACGACGGAATCCTTGTCAGATAAAGTATGTCACACTGCAACACGACGGAATCCTCGTCACATAAAGTATGTCACACTGCAACACGATGGAATTTTTCGTCAGATAAAGTATGTCACACTGCAACACGACGGAATGCTTGTCACATAAAGTATGTCACACTGCAACACGACGGAATGCTTGTCACATAAAGTATGTCACACTGCAACACGACGGAATGCTTGTCACATAAAGTATGTCACACTGCAACACGACGGAATGCTTGTCACATAAAGTATGTCACACAGCAACACGACGGAATGCTTGTCACATAAAGTATGTCACACTGCAACACGACGGAATGCTTGTCACATAAAGTATGTCACACTGCAACACGACGGAATGCTTGTCACATAAAGTATGTCACACAGCAACACGACGGAATGCTTGTCACATAAAGTATGTCACACTGCAACACGACGGAATGCTTGTCACATAAAGTATGTCACACTGCAACACGACGGAATCGTGTTACAAAATAATATTAATGAATTATGTCACAAAAGATGGATCACAACTTCACCCCCCCCCCCCCCCCAAACACAAAATTTTTTTCCCGTTCTCAAGGCAATGAATGCTTGACTTACGTATTTTTTTTTTTTTGCATTCCTTGTGGAACAAAGGGCCTCAGCAACAAGTCTCCAACGTACTCGGTTCTGGGGCGGCTTTCTCTAGTTCCCAAAACGTCATGACTCACTGCTTCATTTCTACCTCGCATGATCATCTTTACATTGTCCTGGGCCTGCCAGCTTTCCTTTGGCCCCGTGGGTTCCACAATGCTAGACAAGACCAAAATTGTTTAAAGCTAATCATGACTTTTTGCACACGTCACTCTAGTGATTTATTTTTTTGGTTATGACGTCATTGATTTATGTGTATGTGTTGTTCTCCCCTCTTTTGTTTTTTTAATAATCATTGTCACTAAAACGTTGAACTTTGATGACTTTATCTTTATTTGTAATTATATTTAAGAAGTGTGACAGAATATTATAGTCACTGTCATGTGAGGAAGCCGTCAATAAATAACGTCTTACAATTATTATTTTTTTTTTTAACTTCTACCCTCATTTTCACAAGTGGTCACCAAAAGTCAAACCAGATTTCCAATAGACGTTTTCGTCACAAAGTTCTATACACCCCCCCCCCCCCTAAAAAAAAAAAAAGAAAATCAACAAAAACCTATCATGTTTCCAATTATAAACTAGCATTTTCAAAACACTTCTATTGTCTTGGGTACAATAGACAATATACCTACTGTAGTAAGTGAGTAAAAAATACCTCGTCAGACCGAATTGATTCATGGGGCTGGTGAAGCATCGTTCAATTCTTTATGTGGCCTCGGCATACTAGGGGATTGTGTAACCAGGCGCCTTAACTATCAACTATTAACTAATGCTATGAACCCATCAGTACTTTAATGAGGGCGCAGCATTTGTTTTCGCCTAAGGCGTCAAAAACCGTAGAGCCGGTCCCGTTCATGTACCCATCAGAGCTGGGTAGACTCAGGGACACCCTCCAGACCCGAGGGGAAATCCTAACCTTCACCAGGATTCAAACACATAACCTTCGGTACTGTACTGCGCTGTACTGTAATTAGCTAAGTAAAACTTGTTAAATGAATTGGAAATTACTTTAAAAGATGCACATTTGTTTTTATTTGACAGATCATTGTATAATACCCCCCCCCCCCTTTTTTTTCTTTTTTTTTTCTCAACATATATCGTCACACATTTTTGAATAGTTGTTAGACGTCATTTATGGACGGCCCCTGTCAACAAAAGTGTAATGTTCATGTAATAAGACGAATTACTGGGGAAAATTCTATTTCGCGCGGGAGCCTTGTTTGATTTACATCAATTAAAATGTTTCATTTGTCATACTCTGTGAGTCAACTGGCTCCTGACACTTTGTCACACCTGGCTCCTGACACACTGTCACATATGGCACAAGTGGCACCACACACACACACGCACACAAAGGACCACATGTTGATCATCTACTGCAGTCCGCACAACAATCGCCAAAAGTACTTCATGGGCGACCAATCAGCTTTCACCGATATTCTAAGCCTCGCAGCATGTTGGCCAATAAACACGAGGGATTGGGGTAGGGGGGTAGGGCGATTCTTTCAAATGCACCTGGGTATGCCTCACTAGTAACAGCTGTTCTAGTAGCGAGTCATACCAATCAACGGCTCGAGAAATAGTTATAATGTTGACCTTCACGTTTTAATTCTGCGTTATTATTTTTAAAATTGTATAAACCGTTTTATTTAGTTTACAGCTAACAAAACAAAAAAAAAACTACGCACGGTTCTAGCCAGGGCAAATTGGGCGCGTTGGCCAGCAGTTGAAATTGGTGCCTATTAAAATGTTAAGTTTTCATCTTGTTATAGGCCTAAGGCTAACGTACTCCTACGGATAAGTTAAGACAAAGTGTCCGAACAATGTCTATCTAAAGTTTCGCGAATGCGTCTGACCCCCCCCCCCCCCCCCTTTTTTTTTCCCCTCTAGTGACGCTATGAATCCTGGTTTTAAAAAAAAGAACAACTCATCTTAACAGCTCAGATTGATTCGTTCGGCTGGTTGCACTTTACTGCAGCCTAGAAACAACTTGGATTTATAAACAAGAAGTTTAGGGAAGGGAAATAACCGATAAAATGTTTACAGTTCAATGTTAACGTAGCCTCCCCTTACCATTCAAATTTATAAAAAAAAACGTGTTGGGATTATTCTTGGACGAAATCTATACAAGCTGTTCCCAAACTATTTACTCACCCGTGTCCTTGTTGATAAGAGGCTTCGTTTTATTTTGAATATCTCCCACCACCACCTCCAACCCCACACACCAAATGTAAAGTCATCCGTCCGCGTTTATTTTTAGATAAACTTTTTTTTCTTCAGTTTTACGTTTGTTCCAGTTGTTTCTAATTACTCATAATTTGTTCTTGTTGTAGCGTGCCCCTAAAACAATGGGATCCACGGTATCCACCAGGCTAGTATACCTCTGTTCTATGCGAATGATTCGTGGATGCATCTGTACATTAAAACGACCTTTATCTTCTGCATAAGAAACATCTTTAGTTAAACTAGAAGGAGATGGAGATGGATAGGCCACACATTGAGGAAACCAACGACAAACGACCAGACAAGCTCTTTCGTGGAATCCCCAGGGTGCAAGATGAAGAGGTAGACCAAAGAACACCTGGCGGAGGGAAGTAGAAAAGGATGTGCAGGTGATCGGGAGAACTTGGAAGGAGTTGGAGAAGATAGCCAGAGACAGGAGGTCATTGAAAGTGATTGTTGATGGCCTATGCTCCACTAGGAGATGATAATGGCGAAGAAGAAGAAGGAGGAGGATAAAGATTGTATCTATATTATACAAGCCTTTGAAAAAATGTCACTATTATCTATATTATACATATAGTAGACTGTGTGTGTGTTGATTCCGTTCCCCATTGGTTATTTTAAAGACACGTTATCTTATGCAACCCCACGAAATGGCACTGAAGTCGGCAAAATAAGATATTTAGTTTTATGTGTTTAGTAAAAGCGAATTCATTTATCTATACATTGGTGAAAAAATCTTTAAAATCGATTAATTAGTTTAAAAGTTATTCAAATCTACACAAGTAAAGGTAAGATAAGTAGTTTTGGAGAAAAATGAAAAAGAAATCAATAATGTAAGGTTGAAAATTTTACAGCTATAAGTTAAGGAATTCAACATTACAAATCAATAATAATCTCAAAAACGACCTCGGACCCTTTTCTCACATAATTTTGCATTTATTGAAAAATCTGTTTTACCGACATCCGTACCGGTTCGTGGGGTTGCATCACTTATTGTCTTATATTTTACTTTTGCGATCCCGCTTTCTGCATTTGTCTTCCCTAGCTGAGTGGTAAGCGTATCCGACTGCCATGCTGGCGACCTGGGATCCAAACCCCACTGATAACTTTAAAAAAATCTTTTTCTACTTTAAAAAAAATTCCAGTAATATTCCTTTTTTTTAAAAAGATTGTAAATAATTTCAGGACTTAAGGTTTTCTTAAAGGTGTTTTCAGTAAGTAAAATCTAATAATCATATTATAGGCGCATTCTGGAGACGGGTGTTCGATTCTCAACCAGGGATAGTACAAACATTTTGTTAAATAAAAAAGACATTCCGTCTTTTTAACCCAATTACAATATTTTATTTTGAAAATTCCTTTTTCTACTGTAATTGCAATGTGTAGTGTGTAGTGTATTAGTGTGTTCTTTTCTTGCAACACTTGCGCGCGCCTCCCTCCCGCGCATGTCACAACAAAATGCCTGGGGGACTGTCACACAAAATCAACACGTCGATGAATCACACAAGTTCGAGAAAGAAAGAAAGATGGAAAAAAAGAAAGAGAAGATCTTTCCATCGATATGGAAACATTTTAGCAATTAGCGGGACTCCCCCCAATGTTTAGTTTAGCAAAATTTTAATTCCACTTTAGTTCTCTTAGCGTTCAAGAAATAAAAAAGGTGGTTTCCATCCTTCTGCTTTTTTCTTCTGATTCCTTCTGTCTGTATAAACCTGATGTATAGCACTTAGTATCACTTCCTGTATCACTTCCTGTATCACTTCCTGGCGGGGTCACTTCTGCGCTCATAATACATCCACTCAATGACCACCTCTCTCTCTCTCTCTCACTCTTTCTCTCTCTTTCTCTCTCTCTCTCTCTTTAAAAGGGTGCCATTTGCCTTCTTGTTTGAGAATCTCTCCAGCGCGCCTCCTTAAATCCTCAGATCCTCCACTCTCCCTCTACGCCCCCACCCCGAGGAGACCAGCAGCGTTTAAAGAATTCCCCTGCGGGGGGGGGGGGGGGAAAGATCCAGTAACGGACCCCCCCCCCTTGTCTTAAAGAGTATTTGTTTTTCATTTGTAGGATGTGTTAAGACGTTTGTGGGTGGTTTGAAAGATGGAGGGAGGGAAGGGGGGATGCTGGGGGGGGGGGGGGGTTTAGGGAAGAAGGGATAATAAGGGGACGAGAAGGGGAGAAGATTTTTTTTATATCTGATAAAGGAATTGGAGTGTTAAATGGAAGATTCTAATTGATTCAAGTGAATATTTCAAAAGAAAATTTTGCAGCGTTACATCAAATGTTTTTTTATTAGGCAGACCCCTAAATAGCTACTGTTATTATGCAATATTTCTGTGCATGCAAATAAAAGCAGATACTACAGTACACTTACAAATATATACATATAGCCTACGTTAAGATAGATTCGTAGAGACGTAGATTTATGGAGAGATACAGAAATAGATAATAGTTAAATGGCTGAAAAGATGGATTGGTAGTTAAATACAGTGATTGATAAATAGATAGATTGATATATATATATATATATATATAAAGATATATAGATGAGCAGATAGATAATTTAATAAACCGTTTGATTAATAGAGCAATGCATACATTCCTGAAAAGATAGATAAATATATCGATAACCGAGAAGAAAGAAGAATCGATAGATAAATGGATACATAGGCTAAATAAATAGATAAAGATCTAACTGTATAAATATTGTCACCCAATATTTTCTCCAATTTTCATTATAAAACTAAAAAAACTCCAAAAGACAAAGAAATTTAATTTTTCGCTCTTAAAAATCAATTTTAACGATTCGTTTTGTTTCCAAACATGGTTTGGCTGACAGCTTGTGAGGAGGATGGCCAGAACGAAAGAGAGATAGGGAGGGAGAAGAGAGAAGGAGAGTGACAGGGAGAGACAGAGAGAGAGAGACACAGAGGATAGAGGAAGAGAGAGGGAGAGAAAGAGCGGGAAAGTCATGGAGAGGACGATAGTGAGAGAGAGGGAGAGACAGAGGGAGAGAAAGAGATGGAGAGGAATAGAGGGAGAGGCAGGGGATGAGAGATGGAAAGAGAGAAAAGACAGAGAGGGAAAGTGAGAGGAGAGAGAGGGGTAAGTGAAAAGAGAGTAATAAGATACAGAGTGTGAGTGGGTGATTATAAGACAAGAGAGGGTGGATTCTATGAGAAAGAAATAGAGAGAAAACGAGAGAGACTGTGTGAGTCATGCCTTACTCCTCAAGTCTCCGAGGGATGATTAAAAGACATGCAAAGATGATGGTCGGTGAAATAAAGATTGCCCTAAGGAGGGGCGGGGGCAGGGAGATGTGGGTGGGGCTGAGGGCGCGTGTGAGTTGATGTCAACTCAGGTACACATGACGGCAGTAGGCGGAGCTTGTTGAAATAATTGGCACGCGTTTAACTGTGGACAAAAATCATTTCTAAGACGAATAATAAAAAAAATTAAAAAAAAATTAATGAAGAAATGATTTTAAAAGTAGTTTAAGACAAATGGAACTAGTGCAAATATTTTTGATGTAGTCCGATTTACCAACTGTTTCATTAATTTGGGAAAGAGCGCTTCGGGACATTCTTAAGGGTTGGCAAAAATATTTCCCAGTGTTTTATAAACACATATTTAATTGGTGAGGGCAAGAGGGTGTGTAATATTAGTTATGAGGAATCCGTTTTAGCATCAAAAGTGAAAAGACGATAATTAAAAGTCGACGTACTAGTCGCGTTAAGTTAAATTTATCTTGGTTTTTAAAAGAAAGTAGTCAAGAGTAGCGGTTCCTGGCTATCAAAAAACATGATCTATGAATACATAAAAACAAAAAAAAAACACAAATTATTTTGCATCAAGTAATAAGTTTGGGAATAAGGTGATTCTTCACGTCTGACGTTCACAATCCATCGGCAACATAAAGATATAAAAATGTAATCCCCTACATCTTTTCTTATTCGCAAAACAACCAGTAACGCAGAACACAACATGTTTTGTTAGTAAATGAAATACTAGGACCGGAAATTTTGGTACGCGATAAGCTTTTAGATTCACCATGCATGCATATTCATTAAGACATGTCAATAACGACCAGATTTTGACGTCTTACCTACCATACAAAAACGTAAGCTTCTTGAAGATTTACATTTTTTTTTTCTCGGATATTTTCGGTAACTTTAAAAACGAAAGTGTTTGACCATACATAGTGACAAATCTTGACACTGTAAATTTGGGTATCCGAATATATCCGGCCTAAACCCCAGAAGGGACACAAATTCTTATTGTCCTATTTTCTCTTTTAATCTCTCATGGAAAAATATTTAAAAAATGAACACAATTTTTCTTTGTTCCTATTTTTTTTTAAAATTGTTTGTAAGCCCGACGTACTGTGAAGGTGGCCGAGCGGCAGCGCGGTTCGAATGGCGTACTGAAGATCCTCGGTTCGAATCCTGGTGAAGGCTGGGATTTTTATCGGGTCGGGAGGGTGTCCCTGAGTCTACATAGCTCTACTGAGTACCTGACTTTAGTTGGGGGTAAAGTAAAGGTGGTTGTGCATTGTGCTAGCTACACAATCACCTAGTATGACGTTGCCACAGAAACTGGTAAACGCTGCTTCACCGGCACTATGATCAATTTGGTCCGAAGAGTACTTTACTTTTAAAGACGTACTGAGGGTCCCAAAAAACGTCAGAATACAGCGAAATACAGAGAGATGCCAAGGAAGGTATATCGCTGTAGACTATTAGTAAAGTATCCCGTCGGACCAAATCGATCATAGGGCCGGTGAAGCAGCGTTCACCAGTTTAAGTCGGCCACTTTTGGGATGTGTAGCCAGTACAATGCCCAGCGCCTTAACTTTACCCCCAACTAATGTCAGGTACCCATCAGAGCTGGGTAGCCTCAGGGACACCCTCGAGTTCAGGTAAACTGCTAGCCTTCACCAGGATTCGAACCCAGGACCTTTAGGTACGCTAGTCGAACGCGCTGCCGCTCGGCCACCTCGCCATATATTTATTTATAGAGGAGGAAAACAATAAAACTTACTTTCTATTTCTAGAAAACTACGCCAATAATAATAAACAGGATGATCTGAAACAAAAATAAAAGTAGTATCTGACATAATAAAGTTCCAATGGTAGGACTCTTCAGTAATCTTTTTCATAGAAGGAGCGTCTGTAATATATAAGATGTGGTAGACCACGTCTGTTATTATCAGCATTCTTTGTAATGGCTGATTAATTAGAGGGTTCAATTCTGTGCCAAGTGTTCGGATGGAATGAATAAATCATGTGATTGTTAGGTCGGTCACGTGATTGTTCTGTTCATGAAGATATTATTGAATCCATTTCTTTGTTCTACCCCCGTTCAATTCTGCACCTAGAAAACCCACTTATGACATGCGGAAGGTTTATTTTATATAAAGTCAAAGAAGGATAACAAGAAGGCGAAGAGGGACAAAGATAGACAGAGGGAGGATAAAGAGAAAAGGGGACAAAATGATATAAATAGAGGGAGTGACTTATGCGGGGAGAGTTGGGAGAGAATGAAGAAAAGACAGTTTTAGAGGGAGAAACAAAGAGGAAAAAAAGTAGAAAAAAGAAAATAGACAAAGAAAGAGTGAGAAAATGTGTGTAAAGTAATGAGAAAGAGTTTGATATTAACCCTTCACGTACCGACCTACTTTTATCTATGCTGCCTTCAGTTCCGCTATATACGCGCCCGGGACTGTAAGGGTTAAGAGTAATATAGCTAGAGATATAAAGTTAAATAAAGATAGAAAGAAAAGCGAGAGAGAAACATTAATGAAATAAAGTGAAATAAAGATAGAGAAAGAACGTTAAAGAGATAGAAAGAGAGAAAGATAAAAATTAAGATACAGAGAGAAGTTAGTGTAAAGAGAAATGTGCAGATAAAGCGATTGCGCTAAAGGCAACAGAGATAAGGATCAAGATAGAGAGATCGAGAGAAAATTAGACAAAAAATATGTAAACTGAGAGATAAGGCTCGACAATGAAAGAGAGAGAGATAGGGAGAGAGATGGAGAGAGAGATGGGGAGAGAGATAGAGAGAGAGAGAGAGACAGAGAACCATTAGAGCCACTATGTTAAACGTCCCACAATAGATGTGTGAAAAGCATTTCTTTTAATGAACCACAGACTAACAAAAGATGAGTGAAGGTAGTCTTTGAACTTCACAAAGTCAGCACTCATTTCACCGACCCTTTCAATATGTAACGCTGGCATACTACATAATCAATATGTCAATATGTAACGCTGGCATTATACATAATCAATATGTCAATATGTAACGCTGGCATAATACATAATCAATATGTCAATATGTAACGCTGGCATTATACATAATCAATATGTCAATATGTAACGCTGGCATTATACATAATCAATTAGTTCATGACTATTTCCTTGAGTTCATTTTTTTTCTTTTTTCTTTCTTGTTATTTTAAAAGAAACTTACACTACGACCTTGAACTTCATAGTCCATTAAGATCAAGGTTCAAAATACCCCCCCCCCCCCCCTTTTTCTTTTTCCCCAATTAAAAAAAAAATGAAAAGAAAGGAAATAGAAAGACGATACCTAAAGACAATCTGTAGAGAATAGGGAAGCAGGGAAGGGAGGGGGGCGCAGTAGAGTACCGGAAACTGTGAACATTTAATAACCTAACATTACCCGGGATGGAGTAAGGAGAACCATCCCTCGTTGAGAGCCCCCTTCCCCAGGTCCACAAGCGACCCTCCCCTTCTGCCTCCCATCTCCAGTTTATCAGGGTCTATCTAAACTCTAAACAGTAATTTGTTATCATTTGGCTTAACCCTCTACTTCCCATTGTTCATTAGCAAATATTTCTTTCTTTTACTTAAGCTTGTGCTATATGCTTTCCCTCCCCCCCCCCCCAAACAAAACAAAACAACAACAACAAAAAAACAACAACACCTCCCCCCCCCCCCCTTGTCTAAAATCTTTTCTTGATAAAACTTAAAAAAAATAATTAAATATTCAATTAGATTTAATTACCTGACCCAAGACTATAGTTCCGGTTTTGATGCCGCCTCGTGTTACTTGCAAGGTAATATAGGTCAAGCTAACATCATTTATAGAAAATCTGTTATTCTGCTTTTCTTTGAGTTTTGTTTTCAGTCGTTAAAGGTTTTGGAGTGGTTGGCTGAAGGGGGGCGGCGGGGGAGGGTTGCAAAAGGATGCTGGTGTTGCTGAGTGGGGGATGGGGGGGGGGAGGTGAAGGTTCTCAAGATGGCGAACCGGAAGGGGCGCCGTATGACTTGCAGACGTTTGTGTAAATTCCTCCGCTCTGACGTGATCTCTTTGTCTCCTCTGCTCTCAGTCAGACACTTCTTCTTTTTTTCTCTCTCTGCCTTCCAGACCGGCATATGCACACCCACCTCCCCCCTTTATTTCTCACCCGGCACCCCCCATAGTGAATCACAGTAAGGGTCAGAGGTCATCTGGCATAAACGTCGTGGGGTTTTTCACTCGCTAGACAACGGAACTATCCACCATAATTATAAGAAAACATCGAAAACATATAAGCAATAAATAATAAACTAAACTTTTAAATAACGTATGGTTGCTGTAAAGCGCATTCGAAGACTAGATCTAACTTATGAATAGCGCTATATAAAATATGTCATTCGTAATAAACTGGTATGTAGCCTACAGTTATATAAACATAAGGGCAAAAACACTTTCCTTATCCCTTGTGCGAGAACAAATGCACATAAGGTCTCTTTTTTTTTTACCGAGTGGCATCCGGGCATGGAATGGGTTGCCTGAAGAAACCAGGAAAACCAGTATTTTAACATCATTTAAAACATTAATTAAGATGCAAGACTAGACTCAAACCACAGATGAGCGTATGACGAAATAATCTTCTTTATAGAAGGAGCGTCTGTAATATATAAGATAAGATAATATATAAAGGAAGACATTTATGCAAATTATTTTAAAAAATCTGTACCACCGCTATTTAACCATCTTGCGAACATATTAATATATTACTTTTTATGTGTAGATTTTATTGATAGGCCTTTTCAATATTTTATGGAAGCAACCGCTAGACTTACTGTAAAAAGTATACAATTTTGTAAAGACGAGCGTCTGTAACATATGAGATTTTATAAGATAATTGTAATTATTTAATACTTTATTCATATTATAATTATTCACATTCACAATATAACACTAAGGGGGGGGGGGTGCGAGGGGACGGGGTCAAGAATTAAACAAAAAACGTCATTGATTTTGTGAACTATACAAAAAAAATAATAACATAATTAATTAAAAAGAATTATCTTCAATGAAAATGTCATAGACTCAAAGTTTTAAACAAGAAAACCGTAAAAACGAAGTTTTTATTATACTCACTTTATTTGCAAACTAAGTTTACCATCATGTAATTAAATAATTGATTGACTACTGCAAATGAAACGTACAGAAAAATATCTGTGTCGCAAATCTCAAAAATATATCCTTTTTCCGTATGAATTGTTCTAAAAATAATCTTAGCGCATAATTTTTTTTTTCTAGCTTTGCGCCGAAAAACTATAAAAAGTTACACAGGCATTTTTAACGCGAAATTAAAATATTTCTTATACTTTCCTTTTAAGAAATGAATATTGTCATAAGTGTAGTATTATTAAGTCGTTTTAACTGAAAATTTGATAGGATGTATTGTTAGGCGCCGCAAATCTGCCGTCCAAATTTCAGCTCGATCGGACCACGGGAAGTGGTCGAAAAATCGAAGCAAAGTTTTGCACCACGATTGACGATTGCAGACATTGCAACTTAAAATAAAGGGAGTAAAACACACACACACACACAACAAATAGTGTATTAATTTTTCTTATAATAACGTGGCCGCTAGAATGTTTTTAGTGGGCCTTGTTGTGAAACCCATTGTGGGGGCTTTGAGTCATTCCGGGCTTCGTTCTAAGTCAACTTGTGGGCCTAATTGCTGGCGTCTTTGTTTGACTTTTTGTAGGACAAATTGTATGAACCTGTAGGCAGTGCCGTTGCATGGGATTTTGGGGCCCGGGGGGCTTGGCCTCTTTAGGGGCCCCTGCATTTTGACATTCTACATTAGGACATGAGAAAAAAACAATTCGGACACTCATTTGGGGGGCCCCCAATCAAGTAGGGGCCCGGGGGGATTTTCGAATTTGGACCCCCCTCCCCCTCCCTAGCTACGCCACTGCCTGTAGGACTCATAGAGGGCCTTATAGTCCACCTCGTTGTGGACCTGATTGTGTTATTCGTCGTGGGTCTGATTGTATTACTCGTTGTGGGCCTCCAGTGTGACTTACAATAAGATAATTACATGTACTGTGTAGAAAAAGTAAAATGAATAACTCAACTAAATACCTAGCCGTAATCAAACTGTCAAGTCACACACAGAGAACTAAATATTGTGTTAAATCACACTGTCAAGTCACACACAGAGAACTAAATATTGTGTTAAATCACACTGTCAAGTCACACACAGAGATCTAAATATTGTGTTAAATCACACTGTCAAGTCACACACAGAGAAGTAAATATTGTGTTAAATCACACTGTCAAGTCACACACAGAGAACTAAATATTGTGTTAAATCACACTGTCAAGTCACACACAGAGAACTAAATATTGTGTTAAACATTTGTGTCCCCTCTTTCCTCCATCCAGGTGTTACGACCCAGGTGAAAACCTCTGGAAGGATGTGGAGAATGGGAACGCTTACCTGCCTTACGAAAGGTCAAATCACGTGATGTGTCCGTTAGATGACAAGAGAATCATTATACTTGGAGGTAAGTTGATCTATATGTCTATCTGTATATCTCAATAAATATATATATAAACCTGCCTGCCTATATACATAACTACTTACCTCTCAACAATATTACCTGTCGGTCTATATATCAATCTATACACCTGTCTATCTATGTGTATGTCTGTCTGTCTGTCTATCTATCTTTCTATCTATCTATTACTCTATATATATATCTATCATACTATATATCACACTATCTTTCTTTCTATCTATCTATCTACCTACCTACATATTTATCCACCTATCTATCTTTCGTTTGTTTGTCTGCCTATATATTTGTATGTCTAGCTGTCTGTCAATATATCTATGTATATACCTAGAGCGCACTCAGCATGCTAATTTAATAGCATAGATAGAAGCGCTATAAGAAATGCCTTTTCTTCTTATATATCATAATATCTATCATACTATCTTTATTTCTATCTATCTACCTTTCTACATACCTACTATTACCTACTTACCTACCTACCTACCCATCACACTACCTACATATTTATCCATCTATTTTTCTTTCTTTTGTCTGCCTATTTTCCAATCTGTTCACCCACCGGGTCAAATCATTTAAAAGGAGATATTTTTAGCCAACATTTAAAATAAGCAAAGGGAGAAAACCAATATAATTACAAAACCCAAATAAAAAAAATAAAGTTAGCTTCCTTTTCAAACCTGTTTTGCTAATATTTTCTTCCAACAACGAGTTAAACCTAACTGATTCAAATATTTCGATGGCTAAAAAATAAGTTTATAAAACTAAATTTCTCTTTTTCGTTTTAATTTTTTTCTAGCACTTAATTTATGTATATTTCACTCTCAATCTCACTCTGACTCTCTCTCTCTCTCTCTCTGACTCTCTCTCTCTCTCTCTCTCTGACTCTCTCTCGCTCTCTCTCGCTCTCTCTCGCTCTCTTTATATTTTTATTTGTTTTATGTATAAATCTGCTGTAAAAAGTAGAGAATCTCGTCGAACCAATATGATCCATAGGGCCGGTGAAGCAGCGTAATTCAGTTTTTGTGACCACGGCATACTATCCATTGTGTGGTCAGCACAACGCTCAGCCACCTTTACTTGATATACCTAGAGCCTAACGTTATAATGACTATATACTTTACTTGATATACCTAGAGCCTAACGTTATAATGACTATATACTTTACTTGATATACCTAGAGCCTAACGTTATAATGACTATATACTTTACTTGATATACCTAGAGCCTAACGTTATAATGACTATATACTTTACTTGATATACCTAGAGCCTAACGTTATAATGACTATATACTTTACTTGATATACCTAGAGCCTAACGTTATAATGACTATATACTTTACTTGATATACCTAGAGCCTAACGTTATAATGACTATATACTTTACTTGATATACCTAGAGCCTAACGTTATAATGACTATATACTTTACTTGATATACCTAGAGCCTAACGTTATAATGACTATATACTTTACTTGATATACCTAGAGCCTAACGTTATAATGACTATATACTTTACTTGATATACATAGAGCCTAACGTTATAATGACTATATACTTTACTTGATATACCTAGAGCCTAACGTTATAATGACTATATACTTTACTTGATATACATAGAGCCTAACGTTATAATGACTATATACTTTACTTGATATACATAGAGCCTAACGTTATAATGACTATATACTTTACTTGATATACCTAGAGCCTAACGTTATAATGACTATATACTTTACTTGATATACCTAGAGCCTAACGTTATAATGACTATATACTTTACTTGATATACATAGAGCCTAACGTTATAATGACTATATACTTTACTTGATATACATAGAGCCTAACGTTATAATGACTATATACTTTACTTGATATACCTAGAGCCTAACGTTATAATGACTATATACTTTACTTGATATACCTAGAGCCTAACGTTATAATGACTATATACTTTACTTGATATACCTAGAGCCTAACGTTATAATGACTATATACTTTACTTGATATACCTAGAGCCTAACGTTATAATGACTATATACTTTACTTGATATACCTAGAGCCTAACGTTATAATGACTATATACTTTACTTGATATACCTAGAGCCTAACGTTATAATGACTATATACTTTAACCCCAACTAATGTCAGGTATCCATGAGAGCTAGGTAGACTCAGGGAAAAAAAATCCTAGCCTTCACCAGGATTCGAACCCAAGACCTTTGTTATGGCCTACCAATCGAACGCGCCTTGCCGCTCGGCAACCGTGCCCCAAATGTGCTGTGAGCATTCTATTTTCAGATGAAATATAATTTATTTTATTTTTGAAAAACACCATCAATAATAAACTATGGTAAGCCTATTCATCAAAAGATTGTTTTGTTTTTTAATTTTTATTTCCATTGTCTTGCTTTTTTAATCCCTTGACACGAACAGCTGATGTTTTAATGGGTTATCTTTGTTTTGGGCAAGCAGTTTATCGTTTAGTTTTATGTCGTAAAATTCCGCGTCTATAAATAACTCACGGCTCTTCCTCCTACACTCGCATTGAATGGACTACTCTAGTGACATTAAATTTCCGGGTTGTGTCCCTTACATGGATAAAACGGCAGAACAAAAAACAACTCTTTGTTTTATCAAAGTCTATAATAAGATGGACCGCTTGCTTTAATATTTCTTTTAGGAATTCCCGATTCCCTTTTGTATTGTACACTTCCGTTTTATTTAATCCCTATGATTTTCTCAATGAAAAATTAAAATCGAAAGTTTTATACAGCAGAAACATTTAGGCAAACGTATGAGCGTAGAAGTCATTTAAGACATCGTTATTGGATGCGCACGAAAAAAAAACATATAAGCTCTAAAAATAAAGCAAGCGGTCCATCTTATTGTAGTCTTTGATTTTATACACTGTTCTATGTTCTGGGTAGGCCAAGTGTTTGACGAGGACGCCTACTGCGAGATGGACGAACCGGACATATACCAGTACAATGCACCCGATGCTCACGTGACCAGCGATGTCAGGACAACCTGGTACATGGACCACCCCAGGATGTCAGTCCCAAGAGCCAACTCCTGCATTGTTCTTATTGGTTAAATATTTTTATTTTTATTTTTGCTTTATATAAATAGAGCCTAGCGTTAAAAACGACTTGTACTGTACACATACGCTATAGACATACACTATTTATCATATAAATAGCAATAGGGTATAGGTTACAAACGATACAATCACAGTTACATAATTATCATATGGGGCTAAATAACACCTGAGATCACTCATAAGCATAATGAGATATTTATTATACGTATAAATGGAATGTGAATCAAAATTGTCCAAGTCTATTTAGTCAATTTTTATGTCTGGAACAATTGGGTGGCAAAAAGTGCTGTGGAAGGCTTTGGATAAATTGGCGAATTGATTTGTAGATACATTGAATACTAATTGAATAATTGATTTAAGCATTATCGGGGTCAATACAAATATTCTTATAATAATAATAATTCGATTTGTACAGTGCTGCAAACAAACATAATGTACCCTCAGAGCGCATTTCACATTGATCAACAAACATACATAATGTACCCTCAGAGCGCATTTCACATTGATCAACAAACATACATAATGTACCCTCAGAGCGCATTTCACATTGATCAACAAACATACATAATGTACCCTCAGAGCGCATTTCACATTGATCAACAAACATACATAATGTACCCTCAGAGCGCATTTCACATTGATCAACAAACATACATAATGTACCCTCAGAGCGCATTTCACATTGATCAACAAACAAACAAGAACAAGGATGTAATTCTCTAAGCTAAAAAAATATAAAGTTAAATAATAATTTAACACTTTACAAATATAGGACAAAGCAAAACAAATAATTATAAAAAATAAAAACGTAGGGTGTAAAATGTTTGAAAATGTTTATATTGGTGATGATAAATTACATAAAAGATAGATCTAAAGACTATCAAACAAGTAGATAGACAGATAGTCTAACACGTAGATACATAGAGTTAGAGAAATAAAAGATAATGTTACGTCCACAATCCCCTTGTGGCCAGAGCCGTGTACATATTGTTTATAAATCTCGTTGGTCCTAGGGTAGACTTTAGTTATTATTATTTATGTTTCAGTATTACACGAACTCTCCTTATAATCCTGGGCACAAACTCAGGATTTGCGTTCTAACAGTTCCTTTCCTTGACGTTAGAGTAGTAAATAAATATTATAGTATTGTAAACAACACAATAGAATAGTAACTTGACGAGGAAGCTTCAGTGTAAATGTTGTTGATAATTTAATTCAGGTGATATGTTCCAATATATACAATATGAAGATTACGTACAGTTAGAATAAAATAGTGCAAACACAAGCGTCCTCAAAAGAAATTATCTCGAAACTCACTGCCTTTCAGACAAACAAATCATTAAATACTATTAAAGTGGTGCGAGGGACAGACCTATTACTAGGAGGGGTGAAAATAATGGTATCATTAGAAAACTCATAATAAAAATGATTGGAACTACCCTATGCAGTAATAATAAACCATTCCTAGCCATTCCGAGAATTTGAGGTCAGCCTGAACATGGCATCCCAACATTATCTAGAATCTCTCGCCTTCGTTACTAAAAGTCGAGGGAAAGGAAAAACTAAGCCCCGCCCACAAAATCTTGTGTAGGGAGAAAAAGAGGGGGGGGGGAATAAGCATTGTGTGTTCCAATACTTGGAACGACCAGTATATGACAATAAATAGATAAATAATGGATTCAATGAAAGATCCATTGATATAGATAAATATAACATGAAATAGATATTGAGAGTGTTGAGAGAAATAATAGTAAAACAAAAGATAGATCTATATATTGATGGCCAAATAGGTAGAAAATAAGGATAGAAATAGTTCAATTGTTAAATAGATTTATTCAATAATGTTTAAAATATTAACTAACATACGGGCTATACATAGACAACTAGTTTGATTGATTGATTGCTGTACTAAAGTGTATTGTACCAATATACCTCAGGTACAAACATCTGGGTGATTGGCGGTTTCAGCTACAACAAGAAAGTCCCCATCAAGATGGCCGCCTACTACGACACGGAGAGGAAAAGATGGCGGGACGCCTTCCGGTTGCCCGACCACCATTACGACAACATGGACGGCGTGCTGATGGAGGTGCCGAGCACGAACACGAGTTTCGCCTTCAACGATAAATTTATTTATAGCCACTGGCTCATGTGGTGATGCGGTAGCCACTGGGTCTTGTGGTGATGCGGTAGCCACTGGGTCGTGTGGTGATGTGGTAGCCACTGGGTCGTGTGGTGGTGCGGTAGCCACTGGGTCGTGTGGTGATTTGGTAGCCACTGGGTCGTGTGGTGATGTGGTAGCCACTGGGTCGTGTGGTGATGTGGTAGCTACTGGGTCGTGTGGTGATACGGTAGCCACTGCTTCATGTGGCGTTACGGTAGCCACTGGGTCACGTGGTGGTGCGGTAGCCACTGGATCATCATGTGATATTACGGTAGCCACTTAGTCATTTGGTGATACGGTAGCCACTGGGTCACGTAGTGATACCGTAGCCACTTCATGCACTTAGCAATCTTATATATGTTTTTGATGTTATAGTTATTATAATTTTTACGTATATTATTTTATTTGTGGCACAAAAGCGCAACTTTAAAAAAACAACCCCAGTTTTAAATATTTAATGTAGGAGAAGCAACTCATGATATTCTTCCAGGACAAATTAATAATCGAGTTGCTTCTCTTTGTAGACAAAGAAAAAAACTAGCCAGATCTAGCTTTTCTATTTTCCCACACCATAGAAAAACGACAGTGATTTGTTTAGCTATATTTTCTGCATTAACTCAATCAATGTTTACATGTCAATATGCGAATGCCTCTAGTCTACTAATAGAATATAATATGCATTTGTTGTGGTAGCTGATAATACTTTTTTATTTTTATTTTTAAAGAATATGTAACAAAAAAAAAAGAAAAATGAAACGATAAAAGTGATGTATTCGTATTACTGAGAGAGCTGTAAATTTCATTTTTAAAAATTGTATTATTCGTAAATATCGAGTTACTCGAGAGCTGTATATAAGCCTATAGGTGTGCGTTTGTGTCTTGTAAAAACTTTTTTTTTCATGATAAATATCATAAATGTCACATTCATCTTGCATATATTTATGTATATAATTATGAATAATCAGCAAAATTGCATAAGCACTTATTCTATTTCCATAAATTCATATTTTTCTCACAAATGAATACAATTACACATTTTGAAATTTAAAAAAAATATAAACAGCCGAATTTAAAAAAAAACAACTTTATAAAACTATATCTTGTATCTTATCTTATAATTCTATATCTATCTTATCTTATACAACAAAAAAAGTAAATCTGAATTTTTTGTTTGTACAACTCGCATAATCTTTTTGTTTACTGCTTGACAAAATGAAATGAAGTTATACACATATATTATTTCTATCTCACGGCATTAACAATGTTAAGATTATCTATTGAGATAAGATAAGATAAGATTGCTTTATTGATCCAAATAAATGGAAATTTGATTTGATTACATGCATTCCGTCTTTCAGCACACTTAAAACAATTTTAAAGAACCATTTGTACTCAAACACAATAGACATTCGCGTAAACCATAGGTTCTCAACCTTTTTGGCTCACCGCCCCTTTTTACAAAAATGTTCTGCTCACCGCCCCCCCCCCCCCAACTTTCTTTTAGCGCCCACTCTCCCCCCCTTTCCGCCCATCTGGACTATAGTTTCCGCAATTTTTTTAGGCGTACTAGACTTTTTGTGTGATTAATTAATTATCTTTAAAAAAACTGAAAAGGAAACATATTATTGTAAGAATTAATAGATAAAAAAATTGCCTTAACAAAAGGTTTTAAGTAAATCAATGCGAATCGTTTGCCTGGTGTGTTGCTAGCAATTTGTCTATTTTTGTTTAAATTTTGGTTGCAAAAGCCTTATGTCTAATAATCAGTAGGCTAATATTTGTTTTATTACAAAACAGAACTTGTTCGGCATCACTATTGAATCAAATGTGAAAACATTTTTTTGTTAAAGGGAGATAATTAGCCCCCCCCCTTTTTTAAGCTAATATTTCTGTTTCTTTTTCTTTTATACAAAATAAATGGCTTACAATTTATAACTTTGAAATGGTCAAACTGTAAAAAGTATTTGAAAATTCTATAAATATTATTTGACTAAAGAATTTATATGTATATTTTCAAACATTACAATAACTACCCAGTTTGTATGATAACTACTTATCTATATCGCTCAACAATAGCTTCGAAACCATTACGACTTAAAATACAAAGATTACATCTCGGTACTGTGATCAAAATATCATTGATAGTAGCCAGGGCTGCGGAGTCGGTAGATAAATTTGCCGACTCCGACTCCTCATTTTTTTTTACTTCCGACTCCGACTCCCCGACTCCGACTCCTCTCAGACTCCTCTGTATTAATATGCGAATATATTTTGTACATTCCTTGAAGGAAAGAAAGGCAAAATACATCTACGTGTCATTACCACAGGTCTACTGGCTGGAAAAACAACAGTCTACTGTATTTAATTTTAAATATTCATGGGCCCCCAAAACTCTTGAGGGCCCCGGTAGGGCGTACCGGCTGTACCCCCCTCTCGTGGGGCCTGATCAGTAGAGGTGACGATCGGCGACTCCAAGGGGCAAACGGTTAATCCCTTACCAGTGAGAGGCTAGGTTACATATGGGCGCTGCGTTCCCTGTAACAGCAGAACTAGGGATGTTAAAACCGGTTATCGGTTCTATAAAACCGGTTTAAAACCGGATTTCGGTTCCCTCCACCCCCCGAGCAATGTCACAAGTCACATGCCGGAACAGCCAAATGTGCGTAGTTTTGTAGGCATATTTGAAAAATACTTCAAACTTAATTAGTGTTTGCAGGGCATTCAAGGGGTTGATTTGTGTGAATACAAAATGATTTTGGACTCTTTACCATAAGAACTAAAAATAATCTGGGCTTATTGATTATAACCGATAATAGCTTTCAATTTTTCAATAGTGATAATCAAATTACCGATTATCGTTGACCATAATATTAAGAAGCATATGAAGAGGCATATATTTATGATAACTTGTAAAATAGTGTGTTGAAAGAGAATCAAAAGAATGTGCATTTAATAGTGCCGTTAATAATAAAGCACAGACGCGGTGTTTTGAAAATCAAAACCGGTTTTCGGTTTCAAAACCGGAATCCGGTATTCCGGTTTTCGTTTAACATCTTTAAGCAGAACACAACACTATGAAAAGTATAAATATTGCCACCAGGGCCGTATTTAGGATTGTGGGGGCCCTGTTTCCAAATTTATGTGGGGGCCCTGTTCCCAAATGTATGTGGGGCCCCTCGAGGTCTCGCCCTGCCTTCCACATAGGGCCCACCTCATAAAAGCGCCGTTATTCATATTACATTCTGTAAAATCATACATTTTATGTTGCACGTGGCTTGGTTGAACAGGAGCACTTTAAATTGTATGGAAATAAATGAATTTTATTTTAAACAAGCCGTTATGTGCCCGGTCCTCCGAACCGGCTAAAAGTTATGTTTACATACACTCTAACTACTCAGGCAGTTATAATGAGATTGCCCGCATGACCTACGACACGAATTTAAACGTGAGGTAATTTTTTATTTGCCCGCTACAACATGAATTACCCGTTAAAATCATTACTCATCACCCATTATAACAATTACAAAATTGCCCGCTATAAATTACGACGCAAATTAAAACATGAATATATTTTGTTCTATTCATTGATTAAGAACATTCGACACTACTTTTTTTTTTTAATGATTGTTTGATATATTTTTTTTACGACAAACATTAAGTCGCAGACCTATGTTGTGTTGTTTTTGTTTTTTTGCTATTTATTTATTTATTGTTGCTTTGGAAGCAAACTTAGAATTAATTTTTCTATTCAACATGTAAAACAATAACAAATGAAACCCTTATGAAATAATGTTTATAAAACGTATACGACACGAATTAAAACTTTAAAAATTTAGTTCCGGCAATTTGAAAATTGCCCGGCAAATTAAACATTGCCCGGTAATTTAAACATTGCCTGGTAATTTAAACATTGCCCGGTATTATAAACATTGCCCGGTATTATAAACATTGCCCGGTATTATAAACATTGCCCGGTAATTTAAACATTGCCCGGTATTATAAACATTGCCCGGTATTATAAACATTGCGCGGTAATTTAAACATTGCCCGGTAATTTAAACATTGCCCGGTATTATAAACAATGCCCGGTATTATAAACATTGCCCGGTAATTTAAACATTGCCCGGTAATTTAAACATAGCCCGGTATTATAAACATTGCCCGGTATTATAAACATTGCCCGGTAATTTAAACATTGCCCGGTAATTTAAACATTGTCCGGTATTATAAACATTGCCCGGTAATTTAAACATTGCCCGGTAATTTAAACATTGCCTGGTATTATAAACATTGCCCGGTAATTTAAACATTGCCCGGTAATTAAAACAATGGCCGTTACCAAGGCGATAAGCCTAAAGGTGCCCAGTTCTCGGAACTGGATAAAATAACCCATGGAGTTATAAGCAATTGTCTTAAGCGGGGATAAAGTATTTTCCGGTAACTTAATTTTTTTACTTAAACCATTTAAATATTGCATTCTACAAATTACGACGCAAATTAAAACAAAATTTTGTTCCCTTCTTAAACGCATAAATACGCAAAATTTGATGACGCCATATAATTATAAGCTTAAATATAGAGTGTAACCAGGACCACTGCGTTTAAATAAGCTTAGTAATGCGTCGGTATTACTTCCGAAAACAGAAAAAAAATGCTAAATCTATTTGCTTTGTCCTATGTTTGTAAAGTTTTAAATTATTAATTAGCTTTAAGTCATGTATTCATAGTGTAAAGTATCAAAGTAGTGATAGATTAAGAAAATCAACTACAGTATTGGTAGTGTAAAGAATTTATGTTGTTTACGGCACGTAGACAATTTAAACATGAAAAAAAATTTGTTCCCGTCATTGAGTTGAGATAATAAAATCCATGCACATAGTTTGATGACGTCAATTTAAACATGATTGAAAAATGTCCCTTCATTGCTATAAAATCCATGCGCAAAGATTGATGACGTCATAAAAATAATCTCAGCGCATCCTTTTTTTTTCTAACTTTGTGACGAAAAACTATAAAAAGTTGTACTGGCAAAGACAATGTGAATCAAAAGTTGTGTTTTTTTCACGTTTTTTGACCAAACTGACCACTGCGGTCATTTTAATTTTTTTAAAACCTTGACAGTGTTCACCGCCGTAACGCAAAGAATATTTGTAGCAAATTTCACGTTTTTATGTCCAGTATTTAAAAAGATTATGCGGTATGTACATACACAGCCAGCCAGCCAGCCAGCCAGCCAGCCACATACATACATATTCCTTTTGAGATTTATATATATACAAGCCGTTATGTGCCCGGTCCTCCGAACCGGCTAAACGTTATGTTTACATACACTATAACTACTCAGGCAGTTATAATGAGATTGCCCGCATGACCTACGACACGAATTTAAACGTGAGGTAATTTTTTATTTGCCCGCTACAACATGAATTACCCGTTAAAATCATTACTCATCACCCATTATAACAATTACAAAATTGCCCGCTATAAATTACGACGCAAATTAAAACATGAATATATTTTGTTCTATTCATTGATTAAGAACATTCGACAGTACTTTTATTTTTTTTTAATGATTGTTTGATATATTTTTTTTACGACAAACATTAAGTCGCAGACCTATGTTGTGTTGTTTTTGTTATTTACTATTTATTTATTTATTGTAGCTTTGGAAGCAAACTTATAATTAAATTTTCTATTTAACATGTAAAACAATAACAAATGAAACCCATAAGAAACAAAGAAGAAATATTTTTTTTGTTACATTGTGTTCAATGTAATCGCATAATGATCTTTTACATACACTTTACATATCCATGGAGTTATAATGAGATTGCCCGCTACACAGTTAATATATAAGGCAATTAAAGGTAATTTTTTATTTGCCCGCTTCAACATAAATTACCCGTTAAAATCATTACTCATCACCCATTATAACAATTACAAAATTGCCCGCTATAAATTACGACGCAAATTAAAACATGAATATATTTTGTTCTATTCATTGATAAAGAACATTCGACAGTACTTTTTTTTTTAATGATTGTTTGATATATTTTTTTACGACAAACATTAAGTCGCAGACCTATGTTGTGTTGTTTTTGTTTATTTGCTGTTTATTTATTTATTGTTGCTTTGGAAGCAAACTTAGAATTATTTTTTCTATTCAACATGTAAAACAATAACAAATGAAACCAATAAGAAACAAAGAAGAAACTTTAAAAAAAAAAAAATTGTGTTCAATTTAATCGCATAATGATATTTTACATACACTTATCTACCCATGGAGTTATAATGAGATTGCCCGCTACACAGTTAATATATACGGCAATTAATAAAACCCTGCCCGTTAAAAAGTTTATCGATGTATACGTCACAAATTTAAATGTGAATGACATTTTGTACGCCCGCTACAACCGAAACGAACTGAAACGTGAAATATTTCCCGCTAGAAACGAATTGAGTGAAATATTTCCCGCTAGAAAGATTTTAATGCGTATACGCCCGCTTCAAACGAATTGAAAAAGCTAAAAGTTATGTTTACATACACTCTTACTACTCAAGCAGTTATAATGAGATTGCACGCAACAACTACAAAGTTTATATTTCGTATACGACACGAATTAAAACGTGAATATATTTTGTTCTATTCATTCATAAAATACATTAGCAAACATTGAAGCAAAGTTAATTTTAAATGAATACGCAAAATTTGATGACGTCATTACGAAAAGCCGGCTATCTATCTCTGCGCAAACTTTGATGACGTCATCCTAAAAAAAATCTCAACGCCATCCTTTTTTTAATTTTTTTAGCGCGATCGATCGAAAAACTATAAAAAGTTGGAACGGCAAATTCAACATGAACCCAAAATATGTCGTTTTATTCGCGTTTTTTGACCAAACTGACCACTGCGGTCATTTTAATTTTTTTTAAACCTTGACAGTGTTCACCGCCGTAACGCAAAGAATATTTGTAGCAAATTTCACGTTTTTATGTCCAGTATTTAAAAAGATTATGCGGTATGTACATACCCAGCCAGCCAGCCAGCCAGCCAGCCAGCCACTTACATACATATTCCTTTTGAGATTTATATATATATATGATATGACAAGACGGTATGTGCCCGGTCCTCCGAACCGGCTAAAAGTTATGTTTACATACACTCTAACTACTCAGGCAGTTATAATGAGATTGCCCGCATGACCTACGACACGAATTTAAACGTGAGGTAATTTTTTATTTGCCCGCTACAACATGAATTACCCTTTAAAATCATTACTCATCACCCATTATAACAATTACAAAATTGCCCGCTATAAATTACGACGCAAATTAAAACATGAATATATTTTGTTCTATTCATTGATAAAGAACATTCGACAGTAGCCTACTTTTATTATTTTTTTTATGATTGTTTGATATATTTTTTTACGACAAACATTAAGTCGCAGACCTATGTTGTGTTGTTTTTGTTTATTTGCTGTTTATTTATTTATTGTTGCTTTGGAAGCAAACTTAGAATTAAATTTTCTATTCAACATGTAAAACAATAACAAATGAAACCCATATGAAATAATGTTTATAAAACGTATACGACACGAATGAAAACTTTAAAAAGTTAGTTCCGGCAATTTGAACATTGCCCGGCAAATTAAACATTGCCCGGTAATTTAAACATTGCCCGGTAATTTAAACATTGCCCGGTAATTTAAACATTGCCCGGTATTATAAACATTGCCCGGTAATTTAAACAATGGCCGTTACCTAGGCGATAAGCCTAAAGGTGCCCAGTTCTCGGAACTGGATAAAATAACCCATGGAGTTATAAACAATAGTCTTAATAAAACAAAATTTTGTTCCCTTCTTGAACGCATAAATACGCAAAGTTTGATGACGCCATATAATTATAAGCTTAAATATAGAGTGTAACCAGGACCACTGCGTTTAAATAAGCTTAGTAATGCGTCGGTATTACTTCCCGAAACAGAAAAAAATGCTGAATCTATTTGCTTTGTCCTATGTTTGTAAAGTTTTAAATTATTAATTAGCTTTAAGTCATGTATTCACAGTGTAAAGTATTAAAGTAGTGATAGATTAAGAAAATCAACTACAGTATTGGTAGTGTAAAGAATTTATGTTGTTTACGGCACGTAGGCAATTTAAACATGAAGAAAATTTGTTCCCATCATTGAGATAAAAATCCATGCACATAGTTTGATTACGTCAATTTAAACATGAATCAAAAATGTCCCTTCTTTGCTAAAAAATCCATGCTCAAACTTTGATGACGTCATAAAAATAATCTCAGCGCATCCTTTTTTTTTCTAACTTTGTGACGAAAAACTATAAAAAGTTGTACTGGCAAAGTTAATGTGAATCAAAAGATGTGTTTTATTCGCGTTTTTTGACCAAACTGACCACTGCGGTCATTTTAATTTTTTTAAAACCTTGACAGTGTTCACCGCCGTAACGCAAAGAATATTTGTAGCAAATTTCACGTTTTTATGTCCAGTATTTAAAAAGATTATGCGGTATGTACATACCCAGCCAGCCAGCCAGCCACATATTCCTTTTGAGATTTATATATATACAAGCCGTTATGTGCCCGATTCTTCGAACGGGCTTTTTTTTAGAATATGCTTGACACATTATAGTTTTTTAGTTTTGTTTTCGCAACATACATAAAGTAGTATGTTTTTTTTTGTGGTCAGTATTTTTTAAATTTAATTTTGTTTTGCACACTTTATTATACACCAATTCAATATACAACTAAAAAGAAAAAAACAAATAATAATAATTTTTTTTTATTTCTTGCTCAAAGTATGACCACTATGATCGAATTTTGTGAGTTTATTGGGTAATTAAACTCTTTCTGTAAAACAGAACTCACATGTCTTTTAAAAAGTACTGTTAATTCAAAAATGATTGTTTGATATTTTTTTTTTCTACAACATTAGTCGTGGATCAATATTTATTTTTTTGTGTGTTTTTTTGTTGGTGTTATTTGCTATTTATTTATTGTTGCTTTGGAAGCAAACTTAGAATTAAATTTTAAATTCAACAGGAAAAACAATAACAACTGAAACCGATATGAATCATAGTTTATACAACGTATACGACATGAATTAAAACTTTAAAAAGTTGGTCCGGCAAATTTAAACATTGCCCGGCAATATACAAATTTCCCGCTACATAGTTTATAAGACGTATACGATACAAATTAAAACTTTAAAACGTTGAGCTCGGCAATTTAAACATTGCCTCGCAATTAAAAAAATTTCCCGCTACAAACTTTATAAGACGTATACACAGAATAGGTATAGAACAGAATGCACAATCCCTATATACGCAGTCACTAAAAGTTACTATTTTCCGCAATGCAGCGGTCGCTAGAGACGCTACTATAGTAAAATGTGAAAGGATATCTACGTCTGCCATAAATATATACAATATATATAGGGCCTACATTATCTTTCATTTTAGGCTTACTTTTATATAAATTTGACTTAATTACCCATTTTGTTTTCAACATTATATGATTAGGCCAATATGATGTAAAAATATTTATTACCCGGTACTGATTGAAAAAAAAATGGCTTAGACGTAGCTCGGTACCGGTAACTAAATTGCTGCGGCTACCGGTACATAAATATATATACTTTTTAAACCAAAATAAACTTTTAAAATTGTGAAGGGAAATAGGCATATAATTCATAATGAGTTAATATGAGGTTGTTTATGCTGTTGTTTATCCTTTACGGAGTCAGTAAAGCCATGCAGTTTGACATGCTCTTTTTTACGATAATCAGTCGTTTTCGCATCATTGTTGTAGTTTATTACACAACCGTTTATGCACATTTTGCCTGAACTATTAGCTTTGGGAGTTCGAAATTGCGCCTTCTGTTTTATACCTATTCTGTGGACATATACAACACAAATAAAAACGTGAAGGAATTTTTTATTTGCCAGATACAACGTAAGATACCCATTAAAACCATTAATCATTACCCATTATAACAATTTAAAAATATCCCGCTATAAATTACGACGCAAATTAAAACGTGAAAATATTTTGTTCTATTCATTTATAAAGTACATTAGCAAAGGTTGAAGCAAAGTTAATTTTAAATGAATACGCAAAATTTGATGACGTCACAACGAAAAGCCGGCTAGCTATTTCTGCGCAAACTTTGATGACGTCATCCTGAAAATAATCTCAACGCCATCCTTTTTGTTATTTTTTTAGCGCGATCGATCGAAAAACTATAAAAAGTTGGAACGGCAATTTTAACATGAACCCAAAATATGTCGTTTTATTCGCGTTTTTTGACAGAACTGACCACTGCGGTCATTTAAATTTTTTTTAAACCTTGACAGTGTTCACCGCCGTAACGCAAAGAATATTTGTAGCAAATTTCACGTTTTTATGTCCAGTATTTAAAAAGATTATGCGGTATGTACATACCCAGCCAGCCAGCCAGCCAGCCACATACATACATATTCCTTTTGAGATTTATATATATACAAGATGATATGTGCCCGATTCTTCGAACGGGCTTTTTTTCGAATATGCTTGACACATTATAGTTTTTTAGTTTTGTTTTTGCAACATACATAAAGTAGTATGTTTTTTTTTGTCGTCAGTATTTTTTAACTTTATTTTTGTTTTGCACACTTTATTATACACCAATTTAATATACAACTAAAAAGGAAAAACAAATAATAATTATTTTTTTTTATTTCTTGCTCAAAGTATGACCACTATGATCGAATTTTGTGAGTTTATTGGGTAATTAAACTCTTTCTGTAAAACAGAACTCACATGTCTTTTAAAAAGTACTGTTAATTCGAAAATGAGTGTTTGATATATTTTTTTGCTACAACATTAGTCGTAGATCAATATTTTTTTATTTAATTTTTATTTTTATTTTATTTTTTTTGTTGGTGTTATTTGCTATTTATTTATTGTTGCTTTGGAAGCAAACTTAGAATTAAATTTTAAATTCAACAGGAAAAACAATAACAACTGAAACCGATATGATTCATAGTTTATACAACGTATACGACATGAATTAAAACTTTAAAAAGTTGGTCCGGCAAATTTAAACATTGCCCGGCAATATAAAAATTTCCTGCTACATAGTTTATAAGACGTATACGATACAAATTAAAACTTTAAAACGTTGTGCTCGGCAATTTAAACATTGCCTGGCAATTGAAAAATTTCCCGCTACAAAGTTTATAAGACGTATACACAGAATAGGTATAGAACAGAATGCACAATCCCTATATACGCAGTCACTAAAAGTTACCATTTTCCGCAATGCAGCGGTCGCTAGAGACGCTACTATAGTAAAATGAGAAAGGATATCTACGTCTGCCATAAATATATACAATATAAATAGGGCCTACATTATCTTTCATTATAGGCTTACATTTATATAAATTTGACTTAATTACCCATTTTGTTTTGAACATTATATGATTAGGCCAATATGATGTAAAAATATTTATTACCCGGTACTGATTTGAAAAAAAAATGGCTTAGACGTAGCTCGGTACCGGTAACTAAATTGCTACGGCTACCGGTACATAAATATATATACTTTTTAAACCAAAATAAACTTTTAAAATTATGAAGGGAAATAGGCATATAATTCATAATGAGTTAATATGAGGTTGTTTATGCTGTTGTTTATCCTTTATGGAGTCAGGAAAGCCATGCAGTTTGACATGCTCTTTTTTTACGATAATCAGTCGTTTTCGCATCATTGTTGTAGTTTATTACACAACCGTTTATGCACATTTTGCCTGAACTATAAGCTTTGGGTGTTCGAACTTGTAGATTTGAAGAAAAGGACGTTGTAGGCTAAATAAGCATAAATATAGAGTGTAACCAGGACCACTGCGTTTAAATAAGCTTAGTATGGCGTCGGTATTACTGCCCAAAACAGAAATAAAATGCGATTGCGCATTCTGTTTTATACCTATTCTGTGGACATATACAACACGAATAAAAACGTGAAAGAATTTTTTATTTGCCAGATACAACGTAAGATACCCATTAAAACCATTAATCATTACCCATTATAACAATTTAAAAATATCCCGCTATAAATTACGACGCAAATTAAAACGTGAATATATTTTGTTCTATTCATTCATAAAGTACATTAGCAAAGGTTGAAGCGAAGTTAATTAAAATGAATACGCAAAATTCGATGACGCCATAAAAAAAAAGACAACCAGCTATCCCTGCGCAAACTTTGATGACGTCATCCTGAAAAAAAATCTCAACGCCATCCTTTTTTTTATTTTCTTAGCGCGATCGATCGAAAAACTATAAAAAGTTGGAATGGCAAATTCAACATGAACCCAAAATATGTCGTTTTATTCGCGTTTTTTGACCAAACTGACCACTGCGGTCATTTTAATTTTGTTAAAACCTTGACAGTGTTCACCGCGGTAACGCAAAGAATATTTGTAGCAAATTTCACGTTTTTATGTCCAGTATTTAAAAAGATTATGCGGTATGTACATACCCAGCCAGCCAGCCAGCCACATACATATTCCTTTTGAGATTTATATATATATATGATATGATATGATATGATTTTCAACGAAATATGGAGATGTCACTGAAACATTTCTTTTTGCGATGTGTGGGGGCCCCTTTTGTTTGGGGGCCACTGTTCCAATGGAACATGTGGAACATGCCTAAATACGCCACTGATTGCCGCTCCTAATTCAGCTAATTGTGCGTTGCGAGCGTAGCGCAGTTATATGTCGTAACGGCGGCATTTTTTTTGTAGGCCTATTGAACGCAAATTACATTATGGAAAGAATCGTAAATGTGTTAAAGCCTCTCTAGGCCTCTAACAACGGTATGCTTGAACACTAGTAGCTTAATTAAGATGCGTTTTATTTAGGACCTATGAGTCCTATGGCCTAGGCCTATAGCCTACTAAGGCAGTGTTTAGCATTCCGAGAAAACCGCGCGTGCTATGTCCTAGCAGTTGAAATCATTACAAACAATGTGAATGGTAATTAGTAATTTGGGCACTTGTATAGCGTCATCAATACCGGCGCCGAGCAGTCTAAATGACGTTCAGTGTAATGACGCATTTCAAATTAGTTCAAAATACTTTTTTTGTGTGTCGACCCGCTAATGTATGACAATAGGGATAGGATCTTGAGTAATGATGGGGACTTAGAGGAAGAAACAGATATTTTACTTTATCATATCACTAATTTCTGTAGGCCTATTGATCGGTTGTTTAAAATAAATGAGCCATATCTTTTTCCAATCTAAATTTAGTAGGAGTCGGAGTCGGAGTCGGTGCATTATTTGCCGACTCCGACTCCAGGTACCCAAATTTCCTCCGACTCCGACTCCTCGACTCCGACTCCACAGCCCTGATAGTAGCAGATGTTAGGGCGACAGTCCGGTGAACTAACCACAGGACCAGCCGGCCGCACTCTATATATGCCAAATACTTCATCGAAAAGTCACTTCGATTCCTATTTCTTATTAATATAATAATATGTAGGCATACTGTTGGGGGATATCAGATATCTAGCAGCACTTGCGTTTACATCACATCTCATCCTCCAAAAACTAATTGGTTCAAAAAGCTGAGGTGTTAAAATATATCAGGTACGTTTATACCGCCCACTTGCCCTTCACCGCCCCCAATCGCCCCCGGGAATAACAGCGCCCACCGAAAGCCTCTCACCGCCCCCCGGGGGGCGATATCGCCCCCGTTGAGAACCTATGGCGTAAACTATCATACCATTTATCATTTAAAAAAAAGTAGGCCTATCATTTAGGATTCAGCTATTGAGCCATTGTATTTCCTGGCTGAAAGATGTTTCTTTTGAAATAGTCTCACTGACAGTGGAACAAAAGAGTTCCTAAATCTCTCTGTTCTTGCCCTTATTGAAAGAAGTCGACCACTTCGACTAGATATTATGTAACTACCATGAAGCGGGTGTGCATGATCTTGGAGGATTTTATCAATCATAGACAGGCACCTTGAACTGAAAATATCTGCAATAGATGGTAATTCTGTCTGTGTAGTAAGCGATGAACGCAGTGGTCAACTGGTCAATAAATCTTTTTACACCGCACTCATTACAAGAACAACAATATCGTGGCGAGATGATCTTAATACATTTCCTTCTAGTTGAGTTCATTTGAATGGGCACCACATTATTTTTTGTTAATACACTTACCGATTCTGTACCACCTTTTTAAAACATGAATACATTTTGATTTTTTTTTTAACAAAGTTAAAAGAAGGAGCCAGATGTTTTGCTAACAGATAGTGAAATGGCTATTTTCTTTTAAACATCATGTTATTGTTAAATGATCATGTTATCTCAAGGCACTAATCACACCTTATGTTCCGCAAGGAACACTTCGTTCTGCAAACTCATCGCTTCTGGAAGAGCCCCGTTTCTCTCTGACGACCGTTGGCCTTAAAGCCTTCTCAGTATCCGGTCCGAAGGTGTGGAATAAACTTCCCATTCAACTGAGGCGAACAAGCTCTACTGTTACTTTCAAACAGAACTTAAAAACTCATTATTTCAATATTTACCTTAGATAACATTTAACATGCTTTAGAAACTTACTGTCTTATTTATGGGTTGGGTCGGTTAATGCTACATTTATTTGTTTAATCATCAATTTAGCTCTGTCACCTGGCCTAGGGTAATATCCGTATTCTTAGTTGTATGTTAAACTCACTCTGAGCTTACATTATGTTTGTTGGCAGCGCTATACAAATATTATTATTATTATTATATGATAACCTACTTCACGCCACACAAAAAAACAAAAAACAGAAGCAGTAAAATGTCAAAGATTTGTGACACTAATTCTTTGCATAGATCAGTGATTTGTGACAATGTTATAATGCCCAATAATCTTTTTGATTATAGTGTGCCGAATTTGGACTTCTAATTCATTATTCTTCACGAAGTAACTTGAATAACCTTTTTTTGGTGGTCTACCGCGTGTTATTGAAAATCTCTCTGCGTGCCAAATCTGGCATGCGTGCCATAGGATGCTGACCTCCCGGGCCTAGAGAATTCTAATTCAGGTTATGTAGTAAATTAGTTATATGTATGTTTTTGTTGCTTGGTTTTATCCTCCCGAAGATTTGCTAGTCTGTTGCATGTATCAAGTTTGTACATATTAGACTGCTGCGCGTAGGGACTGTTGCATGATGCAGTTGACGCATTGGGCTGTTGTTCTAATGTTGCATGAATTGGGCTGTTCTAATGTTGCATGTATTGGGCTGTTCTAATGTTGCATGTATGTGGCTGTTGTGCTGCTTGTGAATATTATGGGCTGTTGCATGTATTGGGCTGTTGTTCTAATGTTGCACGTATTGGGCTGTTCTAATGTTGCATGTATTGGGCAGTTTTAATGTTGCATGTATTGGGCTGTTGTCCTGCTTGTGAATGTTATGGGCCGTTGTTCTGCTGTTGCATGTATTGAGCTGTTGTTCTATTGTTGCTCGTATTGTGCTGTTCAAATGTTGCATGTATTGGGCTGTTCTAATGTTGCATGTATTGGGCTGTTGAATGATGAAGATTTCTAATGTAGCACGAATAGTGCTCCTACAATTATTGGGCTGTCGCTAGCAATGGTATTTTAAACTTTAATGATGAAGAGCACAACGCTGGAACGCCCCCCGCCGGGAAATTCTATTGATTTTTCCATTCGACGAATGGCAACAAGATAAACTACAGTGTGTTAAGATTGGATACTTGATTGGAATTTTGATTGTTTTAGAAATATATTGTAATGAATGGCGAAGATACAAAACTTGTCCTTTAGTTTGGTTTTCATTTGGTAACACTGATTTCACGCTGTCACCACATGTCCATTTGATGTCATATATTTATAAGGTAAATTAAATTAATATATAAATATATCTAGATTCTATCGGAAAGGTAAATGCAAAACATAAATCATCATAAAAAATTTATCCGAAAAGGATTAAAAGAAAGTTTTGGGCCTAGTGGACGTAATAATCTTTTATCTAGAAGGAACATCTGTCAAAAAGAGCTCAATTAATCAGTGTTACAATCATTATTTGAAAGCCTACAAACCAAATATTTAGTCTACTCACAAGGTACACAAATCAAATACTTTATTTAATGAGTAGGGTACACACTGAGTACAAGTTGTTGTTGTGTTTTGTTTCAAGCAATTTGACGCCTTTAACATTTGCGCTTTGGGAGACCTTTTTTTTAGAACAAAGGGGATGTCCATGGTCTGTGGGAATGTTCTAATGTGTACAAATGAAGTTGTCTCTGACAGGGTGGTCCTGGATTTCACACATCGACGCAGGTACGCAGTTATTGTTTTATTACAGGTGACGCTGTCGCGGCGGGGACTATCTCGGACATTGCCCACCTTTTGGTGGAGGTGAAGGCCATCCTCATCCTCCACACGCCGAGCTTTTGCTCGCGCGTTTTGTTCTCTTCTTTCCACTCTTTGACAACCGCCATCACATCCTGCATGGTGTTGATGGGCTTCAGCTGACGGACGTTGGTCAGAGGCCTAGCTGCAGCCACCGCGGGGCGGGGTGCCGGCGCAGACCTCACTGGCTTGTATTTCGCCCCGGATAGATGTGCAGCCAGAGGGGCTGGGTTGATTTCTCAGCCCCGTCTAGGTTTTCTTTTAATGATTCCAAAATTGTACAAGAAATTTCCTTTTTTAAGAAGTCACTAGCGGAAATTTCCTTGTTTGATAAAATTGGCATATCTCGGTTTTTCGTACTCGGTTCAATGGCTGATTTGATTTTTCCTATTTACCGTAATTTAAAGTAGAAATGGCATTCTCAGCTTGTGCAGGGACACCGTGCGAATTGGCTAAAATTAAATTGGCGCATTGATCCGGAGAGTCCCTCCTATTTGACATTCCGTCGCTATCGGCTTCCGCATCCGGCGAGGTGAATATCGGCGTAGAGTCACCCGAGTCGACGCCAGATGTCGAATGTGAGCTAAGATATCGGTGTCTTTGCATTTACTGCCTACTCTGAAAAGTCTGCATCGACGCTGTATGTCCGTCAGTGGCTTCAATTTTGGCGGCGGCGTCCTTGAACTGAAGGTCATTGCAGAAATTGTAATTCGTAAGCTGGACTCGAAATACAAGGGCTCGCCCATCCCGAGCGTTGTTCAGAACGTCCCTCGCCGAACGCCGTCTGCTTTCTTGACCCAGGATGTCCTTTTGGATCGCCACGAGGCTGTTCACTTTCAGCTCAGAAGCCAGCGTCGGGGTTTGATAGATCGTTCGTTGCTTGGCAACCGCCAAACGTTCTCTTTCGTTGTTCACGTGATTTTCCCTTGGGAACGGCGTCAGAATGTAGTCGTCCGCAGTGTTAAGAACCTGGACGCGGATTTGACCTTTCGCCAGCCTTGAAAATGTTTTCGCGTTGACCCGGATGAGCCTAGTCTTGGAGATGTTCGCGCTGCTGGGTTCAATTCTCCCGTCGCATTCCTTGTTTGGATAAGGTACTTCCTCGAGCGATAACTCTTGCTTATTCAAAAGAGAACCAAACCTCTGAGTTATCTTTTCTTGTTTCTCTATAGAAGCCGTGAAGGCTCGACCGAATCTGGAATTCCTTGCAAGAGCCGCGTTGCCCTCGGTTCGGTCATCACTATCTAGGTCACATCCCGCACGTGTGCTGTCAAGCCCTGCATTCTTCTGCACGGATACGGACGCGCTCCCGGTTCCGTGGTTTCGGTGGCGCCTCACAAGGAGTTGACGCCTTAGCCTCGACTCCTCGCTGATATGCCCCGCTAAGACCCTCGTGAACTGCTCGTAGATGTCGTTGCAGACGTCGTGGTACTGCTTCTGGCTGGCAGCAGACTTCATCCGGCCGCCGTGAAAGACCGTGATGTCCAGGCCGAAATCTTTGGACATGTCGCATCTTCAAACATAGGAGAATTACTTCTTTTGTGGACGCAACTTGTTTTCATGGCAACGTCTGTTTATAAAATTAAAAGTCATACGTTACAATGATGACCAATAACTGGTAAGGTCCACCACTGACAGTAGGATTGTCGGTGTAGTTTGTCTTGTAAGTGCTACCGTCGTTGCGAAGGAATAACGATCGCTCCCAGGTATTTTGAAACAGATGACTTAATTTATTCTGTACACCGTCAATCCTATTGTCATAAGTAGATTGTATTTCAAGAGACTAATTTTAAAATGTCTCCTTGGCTTACGACAAAGCTGATGGGTCTCCCCTTGCAGACCTAGAGGGGCTTAGTGTGAGAACCCCTCCTCCTGTGGTTACACTTTGGACTAACATCAGATCTAGACGAAACAATGCAAAGATTTGTGTGGAGTGTGGAACAGTTCAGGTTAGGGTTAAAATATAACATTTCATGTTAACCCTTCCCGTACCGACCTACTTCTATCTATGCTGCCTTCAGTTCCGCTATGTACGCGCCTGGGACTGTAAGGGTTAACACTGCCAGGGAAGAAGTAAAGTAAGAAAATATAGTATCCCGTTGGACCAAATTGATCCCTAGCGTTCAACAGTTTCTGTGGCCACGGTATACTAGGTGATTGTGTGGCCAGCACTATGCACAGCCGCCTTTACTTTATCCCAACTAAGGTCAGGTGCCCGTCATAGCTGCGTAGACTCAGGACGACGCCCTCCAGACCAGGATTCGAACCCAGATTCTTCGGATTACCAGCCGAACGCGGCCACCGTGGCGCATGAAAATAATATAGCCCTATGATCAGTTTGGTCCGAAGGGTACTTTACTATATTAGTTTCATTACCTTGTGGAGTCAAACCATTTTTTTAACTTTAAAATAAGCAATACATGTTTAGCTCTTAATACAATTTCATTGTGGTAGGTAGAAATATGTGTAATTAATAATTAAGTGAATAGTCACAACTGACAAGTGTAACACCAATAGTTAAATCAAACTAAGCTTAGAAACGCTAGAGGAGAGAAGGGCAAATAAGAACAGTAGTAATGGTACTCAATGAACACAATACTCTCCTAGAGATACAATGATACAATACATCTGTTACGTCTTGTCTTCTCTATTTAACTTGTAATATCACATAGAGGTATTCTTCTATCCAACCTCGGCTAGCTCTTTTACTCTCAGGGTGCGTAACAGTAAATCAAATGATAACTCGCAATGTAGTAAACAACAACTGAAACTTTAATCACCAAATAATATACAAGGATGCGATGTATATAACAGTACTACTAACGGCCACACAATTAAACTCTTAAGACCGTTCTCTGTCTAAACACAACCTGCCTCAACAAGCTACCAGCCTATTCTCCCTACCGTTGTTATCTCGCATAACCAAAACATGTGTACCCACAAAACAACTGACGTCATGATTATTGCGTTCACAATGTGCAGTCTCTTGCGCACCAATTACTATATCCAAATTTACGCTACAACATCTATATTACACAATAATAACATCAATCAGAAAGATATATGCAAGAAAATGCATATAAAATCTCCATCTTTCTTATTGGCACCTTGGCATGTAACGGGTTTCCCGAATCCAACTAGGAAAACCTTAGAACTTAACATAATTTAAAACCTTTATCAAAATGCAAGACTAAACTAAAAACCACGGATAAGCGTAGAACGCACTAATTATCTGTACATCTGAAGTGAGTAGCCAAGATACTTTTGGTCATTATAAAACATTACCTGTGATTAAAATGTTTTCTTCTGTTCATGCAAATATATAAGAATTAAAATATGAATTCTATTTTTACAGAAAGACATTTCAATTCAATTCAATTCAATTCAATTTTATTCAGTCAATGCGTTTTACATCGAAAATATGTGATGTTGAATGTGACATCTACAAAAAAGAAAATTACATTACAATAATAGTAAGACACAACAATGAAAATTAATGTAAAAAAAAAAAAAAAAAAAAAAAAAAAAAAAAAAAAAAAAAAAAAAAAAAAAAAAAAGAAAAAGAACTATAATATCAATGTACATTATGATAATATACAGAATATAAGGAAAATTATTACAATTATGATCTTATAAGACGCTTCTGTCTTGTATTATTGAACAGTTTAACTGCTTGCGGATAACAGCTGTTAACAAATCTGCTGCTACCTCTAAATGCTCGAAGGCGACGGCCATGTGGAAGAAATTCAAAATAGTGTCTCGAGGGGTGGGATTTATCCTTCATAATGTTAGTCATTTTACCTGTTAAGCGCTCTTGGTATAATGTTTCTAACGACTTAAGGTTAGTGCCAATAATTTTTTCTGCATTTTTGACAACTGATTCTAGCTTGTGTAAATGAACTACAGGTAGCCTGTCGAACCAAACTTCAATAGATCTTGTCAGTATGCTTTCAATAATAGCCCTATAGAAATTAGTCATTATCACTTTATTGACCCCACAGGACTTCAGCTTTCTAAGAAAATACATTCTCTGCCTTGCTTTCTTAAGGATATCAGTGCAGTTAATATCCCATGTTAGTTCATGTTAGTTCGATCGGCTGCTCACAAACTCAATTTGACGATCCCGCGGACAAAACTCGTGACAGCTGGTCAGCGGGCCTTCACCTACTCCGGCCCCTCCGCATGGAACACCCTGCCACTCCAGCTGCGACAAAGCTCGAACTTTAACATTTTCAAGACCGGACTCAAGACTCACCTGTTTATTATTGACTCCTAGCCCACTTACATTTGTAAACATTTGTCTGTTATTGTTATCATTGTTAATTGTAATTGTAAATGTAATTGTTAAGCGCATAGAACTGATTGCGGGATATGCGCTATATAAGCTTCATTATTATTATTATTATTATTATTCATTGGATAAGACAGTGCCAAGAAACTTAAAATCATAAACTCGTTCTACATTTGATCCCTGTATAACCAAGGGTGGGGGTGGGGGTTCGTTTCTCCTAAAATCTATGATCATTTCTTTTGTCTTCGATACATTAAGGTGTAAGTTGTTCTGGCTACACCAGCTCACGATAGTGTCTATTTGGCTACGATATGCGTGCTCATCTGCGTTTTTGATTGAAATAGCATTTGCCTTTATCGCTGCCAATTACACGCATAGGGCCGATATCATCACAGATCCCCACACAGATCCTTTCATGGTCTACATCAGTCTAGTTGTTGTACATGTAACACTTTCATTGACCCAGCAAAACATTTTATTCTGAGCACATGTAAAGCACCGCTCAGAACTAGTGAAACATTTCACATGCACGCTGGCAGACGTGGCTCACTCCCCTTCCACCCCCATCCCCGCCCCCATGTTTTTCCCTTATCCAAAAAAAAAAAATAAAAAAAAAAAAATTGCTTGCCTTTTTGGCCATCCAAAATTTCAGAAGAAAATAAAAGCAAGAGTCCTAAAAAAGAGAATAAGCTTTAGCTAGTATAACATACAGCTCACACTGTATTGGCTCGTAATTGTCCTACTTAACTTGAAAACGAAGAGGTGTCAATGAATAAACCAGTTTAATTCGATAAGTAACAAACTCAGAAATAAGATATACAATATTTTGTAGACATCAAGAACTGCAACGCATAACTGTCAACACGTCGCACCTTTCACGATTATATTTAGTGCCACAACAACAAGATCGAATACAGGGTGCGCACGTGACACTAGATTCAAGACTGTAAAGTCTACACTTGCTGGACATAAAAATAACACAGGAGCAAAACTATTATTTGCAAAAAAATAAATACTGAAAGCTCGTGGATTAAATATAAAAAAAAATCAATGCATACATTACCGATACAGACTATTGTCCTAATTATTTGGCTTAAAAAAACATTCAATGTTTTTTGGTCGTGACCGGCACACAAAATCTGGCAACCCTGTTACAGCAAACATGCAAAGGGCACCATATTTAAGTACACTAAGTCACGCTAAGGGGCGAGGGCGGGGGTCTTGAGACCTCGTAATGACTAACACCGCCACAGACATAAAAGTAATAACTTTATTGTGATTTCAGTATTCAGTAGTCACGGAATATTTTGTCTCTATATTGCAATAGTAGTCACTGATTGAAGTTGAACAAAGTAGGCCTACTGGTGAACTTATCAGAATGTTCGGTAGATTTTTGGAAGCACACCAGACATTTAGACCGTTCTTTTCATAGAACTTAGAATGATGTATTTGACTTTTATTGTTCAATCAGTTAGAAGAAATACATTTTTACTCTTTTTGTTTTAGCAAACCAGACAAACTCACATACCTTTATTATTTTAGGCTTTAAAAAGTAATTGTTTCCATGTTTAACAAATTTTTCTATAACTTTTTTTAAAGCGCGGAGGCAAGTCGCATGTATACAAAAGCGCCATTCATCTAATATTAGCAACTAAATATATCAGCACTTTTTTTTACTTAGCGCCATAGACTAGATGTAGTCGAAATTCAATTTTAAAGACCAAGTGAAGAGGTTTTTCTCAAAGGAACGAGATTTGGAATAGCCTCATACGGAGGTGACGTTGGAAAAGGGAAATAAATGAACAAAACTCGACGCTCTAAATCTATATTTAACCATTTTGTTAAAAATAAGAACCGGGAAAAGATTCAAAACACGTGGCAATAGATTCAAAACACGTGACAATATTCCTTTTTCTTGGTCGGAATCCTTTCTCTTACGTCACTTTTCAATGTTGCCGGAAAGAAAAAAAACACATCTCAAATGGCTACGAGATTTGGATTTTCCACCCCGAAAAACACACACATTTTAGTGCAAATAGTGAACTAATTACTTAAAATGTATCTTTAAATATCTTGTATCAATGATTTTTATTAACATTCAGATGCTGAATACACTATTTACTATCAAATTAAAATGGAAAGCCAAGTTATTTTGATGATTAAGCAGAATTTATGTATGAAATATGATCGTTGAGAAATAGTTAACTCATTATTATTATTTCCAGTACAATGAATAAGAAACGGTAAAATATATCCGTATTTTTAGTTGTTTGTTGCTCAATGTTAATTAAATGCGCTCTCAGCTTACATTATGTTTGTTGGCAGCGCTAGACAAATATAATTACTACTATTAGTAAACCAATTTTTCTTTTTATGCAGTGGAACCTCAGTAAAGGCCCGTATGAAGACTTGGACCACACTTCTCTAGAATGAAAATACGAACCGATATTACTCTCATAGGGCTCGGAGGACAAACACGCTTGCGCTACGCAGTGTAGCCAAGTCACCATTTAGGTTCGGTGCAAAAAGTTGACCGTTCCCATCCACTCTATGCTCCTGCAAGGCAGTGCAGTCTAAAAGCATAGGCTCGACCGTCTCTTCCGCTTCCCTGCAATTTTGACACCAATGCACGTAATGACCCCTTCTTGGCCAAGGAATCTCCTATCTCGATGCCAGGGATTCCTACATGATCCGCTATGTACTGCAAAGTCATTCTAACCTTGTGTCTAAGGATTAGTTCAGAGATAACAGCAAGCAGTCGGGCAAGTATGGTGGGCCATGACCCTGGGCGTCGGTGGTTTGAAGGATTGAAAACGCATTAGTGAAGAATTCCACGTCACCTGCCTACTCTTCTTGAAACGAGGCCCCGATTGACTCAATGGCAATTCTGATGGCTTCCATCTTTGCTTCGAAGCTGCAGATGCCACCACACAGAGCTTTTAACTCAACCCGTTTGTCTACAGCTCCAAGAGCTCCATACCCCGCAAGCATCTCGCATCTACTGATCGCGCTCCCATCAGTGTGCGCCTAAACACAAGCCCAAATTGTTTCTACCGCCATAAGAGCGGTTGCCCGCCTCTTAGTCAGTGCCTTGCATGTTTACCAAACAGTTTGTATGCCAAGTGAGACATTTAAAAGCAGACGTATACCAAGTAAAGTACGCGTCTGGCCAAATTGAGCCATATGTCCGGTGAAGCAGCGTTAACCATTTTCTGTGGCCACGGCATAGGCCTACTATATGATTGTGTGGCCAGCACTATGAAAAGCCGCCTTTAATTTACCCCCAACTAATGTCAGGTACCCATCAGCGCTGTGTAGTCAGGGACACCCTCCAGACCCCGGAAAAATTCTAGCATGCACCAGGATTTGAACCCAGAACCTTCGGTACGCCAGCCAAACGCTCCAATGTTTTAACTTAGACATAGAAAAAAAAGGGGGGGGGGATGAGTTTCAAAAGTGCAATTTGTCAAGATTAGATCGTAAATTGTGCAATATTTTGTAGCACTTTAAAACATTTAATTAAAGTACACAAAAATACAAAAACATACAGGATCATAAACAAACACATACGCATATAAGTACAAAACATACAACACCTAAAACACACAGACATAGATTGTATAAAAATAACACAACACATAAACACAATGATACACACATAAACACACACACACAAATACACCATAAACACATATAAACACCACGCACATAATCACACACACATCAACACAACACACATAAACACACATAGACACAGACAGATAAACACACGCATCAACAGAACACATACAAACGCAACACAAATGAACACAACGCACTCACACTCAAACACACACACATTATAAACACACAAAAATACACACACACTATTTAACAGAACATGCATGAACACTTTAACACAACGCACACAGATAAACAGACACATAGACATAGAACAACAACAGTAACTAAAACCAAAAGCGCAAGTTAAAAATAGCTCTTGGGTAACTCAAAGCAGATCTTCTTTCCACCTTTCACCCTACATCTCGTGTGTTTGTCTGGAGGGATTGGCAGTGAAATAGGCGCCAATTACTTTCACTCACAGAATACTACATCACCGGTCCTCACTCTACTTCACCCGTACCCTGACGGTACACAGCAGTTTGAGACGAAAAACAGAAACACCGGTACTGGCGAACGAAACGAAACAGTGTAAACAAATACAATAGGGTTAGGGTTAGGGTTAGAGTCTAATGAGATTGGGGCGCTGTTTAAAAACAACAACGAAAGCCCCAACTAAGATTACCGGTAAGGAAAAGAAACTAAACAAAAGGTTGAGAGTCGCTGTACTTGATGATAGTTTTTCTCTTCAGGATGTCTTTTTATCTACCTGTGACACCTGGACGAGTTGAGATCGACTTATTAAAGGTGCTAATCTTTTTTTTTTTAAAACCGATTTAACTTTAAGTTTTATCTGACAATGTTTGTTTGTTTTTTTTTTGTTGTTTTTTTTTTAAATCAAATCTACGTTCACTCCTGGTTAAACAGACCAGGTAGAACTTTAAATGTTAAGATCTTTTAAAATAATTTTTTTTTTCAAAATTCTATTTTACAATTATCTGATATTTGTATGTGTTAAGGTGAGCACAACAAAGAAAATGGTAACAATGGTTTCACTTAGTTAGTAATTAATTGGAATCACAAAACTAGCCATTAATTGGAATTATCAAGTGAGCCATTTATTGGAATTATCGACTTCTGCAATAATTGGAATCATCAAGCTATGCAATAATTGAAATCATCAAGTTATGCAATAATTGGAGTTATCAAGTTATGCAATAATTGGACTTATCAAGTTATGCAGTAGTTGAAATCATCAAGTTAGCCAATAATCGTGATTGTGCAGTTATTCAGTATTTTTCTTTATCGAGTTATCCAGTAATTAAATTAAATATCTAGTCAGCCAATAAAGTGTATTAACCCAGTAGTCCAATAAAGTGTGTTCATCCAACATATTTCTATATTTGGTCCGTGTTCTTCCAACATATTTCTATATTTGGTCCGTGTTCTTCCAACATATTTCTATATTTGGTCCGTGTTCTTCCAACATATTTCTATATTTAGTCCGTATTCTTCCAACATATGTCTATATTTGGTCCAGGTTCATCCAACATATTTCTATATTTGGTCCGTGTTCTTCCAACATATTTCTATATTTAGTCCGTGTTCTTCCAACATATGTCTATATTTGGTCCAGGTTCATCAAACATATTTCTATATTTGGTCCGTGTTCTTCCAACATATGTCTATATTTGGTCCGTGTTCTTCCAACATATGTCTATATTTGGTCCGTGTTCATCCAACATATGTCTATATTTGGTCCGTGTTCCTCAGACACATATCTATATTTGGTCCGTGTTCATCCAACATATTTCTATTTTTTGTTCCGTGTTCATCCAACACATTTCTATATTTGGTCCGTGTTCCTCAGACACATATCTATATTTGGTCCGTGTTCATCCAACATATTTCTATTTTTTGGTCCGTGTTCATTCAACATATTTCTATATTTGGTCCGTGTTCATCAGTCACATTTCTATATTTGGTCCGTGTTCATCCAGGAAATTTCCATAGTTGGTCTGTGTTCATCCAACATATGTCTATATTTGGTCAGTGTTCATCCAACATATTTCTATATTTGGTCTGTGTTCATCCAAAATATTTCTATATTTGGTCCGTGCTCACCCAACATATTTCTATATTTAATCCATGTTCATCCAACAAATTTCTATATTTGGTCCGTGTTCATCCAACATATGTCTATATTTGGTCCGTGTTCATCCAACATATTTCTATATTTGGTCTGTGTTCATCCAAAATATTTCTATATTTGGTCCGTGCTCACCCAACATATTTCTATATTTAATCCATGTTCATCCAACAAATTTCTATATTTGGTCCGTGTTCATTCAACATATGTCTATATTTGGTCCGTGTTCTTCCAACAAATTTCTATATTTGGTCCGTGTTCATCCAACATATGTCTATATTTGGTCCGTGTTCATCCAACATATGTCTATATTTGGTCCGTGTTCATCCAACATATGTCTATATTTGGTCCGTGTTCATCCAACATATTTCTATATTTGGTTCGTGTTCATCCAACATATTTCTATATTTGGTCCGTGTTATCCAACAAATTTCTATATTTGGTCCGTGTTCATCAAACACATTTCTATATTTGGTCCGTGTTCATCCAACATATGTCTATATTTGGTCCGTGTTTATCCAACATATGTCTATATTTGGTCCGTGTTCATCCAACATATTTCTATATTTGGTCCGTGTTCATCCAACATATGTCTATATTTTGTCCGTGTTCATCCAACATATATCTTTATTTGGTCCGTGTTCATCCAACATATGTCTATATTTGGTCCGTGTTCATCCAACATATTTCTATATTTGGTCTGTGTTCATCGAACATATTTCTATATTTGGTCAGTGTTCATCCAACATATGTCTATATTTGGTCCGTGTTCATCCAACATATGTCTATATTTGGTCTGTGTTCATCCAACATATATGTCTATATTTGGTCCGTCGTATATAGTGTAGAGCATGGGACACAGTGGCCGATCGGCGTACCGAAGGTCCTAGGTTCGAACCCTCTTGAAGGCTAAGATTTGTTTCCAGGACTGGAGGATATTCGTGAGTCTACCCAGCTTTGACGGTTACCCGACATTAGTTGGGGTAAAGTTAAAGTATTCCGGGCATTGTGCTGGCCCCACAATCACCTATTATCCGTGGCCACAGAAACTGGTGAACGCTGCTCCACCGGCCCTATGATCAATTCGGTCCGAAGGGTACTTTACTTTTTACTGATAAAGTGTAGAGCAGGCCTTACAAGAACGATAACTAACACTAAAATGTTATAGCCATCATAATTTCTATGTTATCTTTACCCCAACAATCAATACATGTTATATGTTACATGCTAATACTTGCAACACGTTGGCGTGTAAAAGGGTTTTGCTTGTTATTTTCTTCTCTTCATGTCACAGCTGGGCGCTCTATCGACTTGACATTCGAGGAACAGCACAACTCTATTACAACTAAAGGGAGGAGGGGGGGGGGGGATCGGCTGTCCTTGAGTGAGCCGTTGAGCAAACACAATGGCGTCATTCAAGATGCTGGTCACGTGACAACCTTTCTCTTCCCCCCCCCCCAAACACACACACCTACAGTGTACACCTCACACCACATTAACACACAACCCAACCTTTACCGTTCCCACTGCCACCATTATTTTACACACACACTAACACAATCATTCATTCACTCTCATCAAAGACTTTAACTAGATGGACCGCTTGCTCTTATTTTTAGAGATTATATGTTATTTTTTGGCGCGCAACCAATAAGGCTATCTTAAATGACTTCTACGCTTTTACGTTTGCATCAAAGGTTTACGCTGTATGCAACATTCGATTTTAATTTTGTCATTGAGAAAACCATAGCGATTAAATAAAACGTAAGTGTACAGTACAAAACTTACAAAAGGGAATCGGGAATTCTGAAGAGAAATCATTCGAGTCATCAAATAGCAGAAATATTAAAGCAAGCGGTCCATCTTGTTATAGTCTTTGCTCTAAACAACAAATTTATTTCTGGTTGCGCCTCGACCTATGACCTTAAATACCCCACCCCCCAAAAAAACAATAGAGACATAACAAACATGAAATAAAAACAAGTATCAATATTTTATATTGTTATAAAATTTCTCAAGCAACAAAACACCATTAGCACCAAAATCCCTCACCACCACCACCACCCAAACCTCCCGATTACCCAGCACTTCACCACGCCTGCACCATCAACAACATCTCCTCATCTCATTCAGGTATCTTTAACGGTTCAGCCACGCGGATGTCTAGTTAGTGGAAACTATTAACTCAGAGAAAGAGAAGAAGAGAAAAACAACACCCCAACAACTCTCTCTCTCTCTCTCTCTCTCTCTCTCTCTCTGTCTGTCTCTCTCTCTCTCTCTCAAAAATCTCCGGGGCCAAATTAGCCTCTGGTTCAATTGTTTCAACCAGACAAGATGGAGGCTAAAATTGGACCATCTATTGATTTTATTCGTTATAGGATACCCTGGCAGTGTACATTGAATGCGAGCATTATTCACAACGATTATGTTAATGTTAACTTGCGGGTGTTACTTCAAGCTACATGAAATATACTTCTTTTTTTTCAGAAGGTATTTGTCAATAGAAGATACATCTCATTAGCTGTATTACATGGACATTTTGTATGGGCATTTATTGTTTAATGCTAAAGTATATACAAGTCACATCGCCATCATAACTTTCTGTTGTTTTTTGTACTATGCAATCACTCAGACCAGCTTTATAAAGTAAAGTAATATACCCTTCGGACCAAACTGATCATAGGGCTGGTGAAGCAGCATTCACCACTTTCTGTGGCCACGGCATAATAGGTGATTGTGTGGCCAGCACAATGCCCAGCCGCCTTTACTTTACCCACAATTAGTGTCAGGTACCTATCAGAGCAGCGTAGGCTCGGGGGCTCCTCAAGTCCCGGGAAAAAAATCATAGCCTGCACCAGGATTCGAACCCAGAACCTACGCAAGTCGAACGCGCTGCCGCTCGGTCACAGTGCCCCATGTTAAAAAGACAAGAGTAACACGCCTTAATGACATGCCCATTATGTTTTTTCTCAAAGAGAAACTCACCCAACCCTTATACCCTTTCTCAAACCACACCCATCAAACTTTCTATCAGCAACACACACACACAAAATTATCTCAAAGACACACCCACCTCAACGACACAACCATTCAACCATCTTTCGAAGACACACCCACTCAAGCCTTCTCTAAATGAGACACCCACTCAACATTTTTCTCTAAGACACACTCAACACTCTTTAAAAAAGACATCTCCCCATCTCAACCATCAACGAGACACCCCTTAAAATCTTTACTTGACGACACACTCACTCAGAACATCTCTCAACGACACACCCGCATTTAATATTTCTTTCAGGCGCACCCACATCCCCTTTCGCATCAAAAGGCACAACCCACTAAAACATTCTCTATAAGACACAACCATCCAACCAACCCTCTTCCAACATCAACCCACTCAAAACTTCTCTCGACGACACATCGACTCCTAACAACAACCCCTCCCCCCCCCCCCCCGCTCCCCATCTCCTACAACCATTTTCTCAAAGACTCACACTATAAATTTCCCTCATATAAAAACATGGAAGCTTTTTCTATCATCGAATTTCCCAAATGGAATCTTATCGTATTGTGATGCTTCTCTCGCCCTTTCACTCTCCTTCTTTCCACTTCATCCCTCCCTCTCTCTCTCTCTCTCTCTCTCTCTCTCTTCGACACTCCCACTCAGCATCCTTTGACACTCTCCTTTTGTTTGTTTCTTTTTTAAGGCTTTCTTTTCGTTCTTTTTTTTTGTTGTTGTGATTTTTTTTTACTTTATTTAGTTTCACACAACGGCCGTATAACTTCAGTGGATCGATAGGATTCCCAGAGTTCCCAGTCCACATTGAGCCACGCGGAGATTGCTGACGAGACAATGAGATCCCAGTGTCCAGTTTCCAGAGCCAACCGCTAATGCCGAATTTCCACAGCAACAAGTCCCCCATCGTCTCACACGGCCTGTTGTAAATTGTAGGGACTTGGAAATATCGTATAAAACAAAATCTCCATAGACTGTTTCTTTGCTTATCTATAAATGTTAATGATTCTTTAATGTAGTCTTTTGGGGATGAGGGGAGGACGGTTCGCACAGAATAAGCAAATGACCCTGTAATTTTTACGGCGAATGTTACGGTGAAGGGTGATTAGGGTGTGTGGCTTATGCAAAATAATGGCGCCCGTGACAGTAAAACACTTTTTCTCCCCAACGTATACCACTTATTCTCCACAACGTATACCACCTATTCTCCACAACGTATACCACCTATTCTCCACAACGTATACCACCTATTCTCCACATAGTATGTCGCCTATTCTCCACAACGTATACCACCTATTCTCCACAACGTATACCACCTATTCTCCACAACGTATACCACCTATTCTCCACAACGTATACCACCTATACTCCACAACGTATACCACCTATTCTCCACAACGTATACCACCTATTCTCCACAACGTATACCACCTATTCTCCACATAGTATGTCGCCTATTCTCCACAACGTATACCACCTATTCTCCACAACGTATACCACCTATTCTCCACAACGTATACCACCTATTCTCCACAACATATACCACCTATTCTCCACAACGTATACCAACTATTTCCCACAACGTATACCACATATTCTCCACAACATTAACCACATATTCTCCACAACGTATACCACCTATTCTCCACAACGATTACCACCTATTCTCCACATAGTATGTCACCTATTCTCCACAACATATACCCCCTATTCTCCACATAGTATGTCACCTATTCTCCACAACGTATACCAACTATTCTCCACAACGTATACCAACTATTTCCCACAACGTATACCACATATTCTCCAGAACGTTAACCACATATTCTCCACAACGTTAACCACATATTCTCCACAACGTATACTACCTATACTCCACAACGTATACCAACTATTTCCCACAACGTATACCACCTATTCTCCACAACGTATACCACCTATTCTCCACAACGTATACCACCTATTCTCCACAACGTATACCACCTATTCTCCACAACGTATACCACCTATACTCCACAACTTATACCAACTATTTCCCACAACATATACCACCTATTCTCCACAACGTATACCACCTATACTCCACAACGTATACCAACTATTTCCCACAACATATACCACCTATTCTCCACAACGTATACCACCTATTCTCCACAACGTATACCACCTATTCTCCACAACGTATACCAACTATTTCCCACAACGTATACCACATATTCTCCACAACGTTAACCACCTATTCTCCACAACGTATACCACCTATTCTCCACAACGTATACCACCTATTCTCCACAACGTAAACCACCTATTCTCTACAACGTATACCACCTATTCTCCACAACGTATACCACCTATTCTCCACAACATTAACCACCTATTCTCCACAACGTATACCACCTATTCTCCACAACGTATACCACCTATTCTCCACAACGTATACCACCTATACTCCACAACGTATACCACCTATTCTCCACAACGTATACCACCTATTCTCCACAACGTATACCACCTATTCTCCACAACGTATACCACCTATTCTCCACAACGTATACCACCTATTCTCCACAACGTATACCACCTATACTCCACAACGTATACCACCTATTCTCCACAACGTATACCACCTATTCTCCACAACGTATACCACCTATTCTCCACAACGTATACCACCTATTCCCCACAACGTATACCACCTATTCTCCACAACGTATACCACCTATTCTCCACAACGTATACCACCTATTCTCCACAACGTATACCACCTATTCCCCACAACGTATACCAACTATTCTCCATATAGTATGTCGCCTATTCTCCACAACGTATACCACCTATTCTCCATAACGTATACCACCTATTCTCCACAACGTATACCACCTATTCTCCATATAGTATGTCGTCTATTCTCCACAACGTATACCACCTATTCTCCACAACGTATACCACCTATTCTCCTCATAGTATGTCGCCTAATCTCCAAAACGTATACCACCTATTCTCCACAACGTATACCACCTATACTCCACAACGTATACCAACTATTTCCCACAACGTATACCACTTATTCTCCACAACGTTAACCACCTATTCTCCACAACATATATCACCTATTCTCCACAACGTATACCACCTATTCTCCACAACGTATACCACCTATTCTCCACAACGTATACCACCTATTCTCCACAACGTATACCACATATTCTCCACAACGTATACCACCTATTCTCCACAACGTATACCACCTATTCCCCACAACGTATACCAACTATTCTCCATATAGTATGTCGCCTATTCTCCACAACGTATACCACCTATTCTCCATAACGTATACCACCTATTCTCCACAACGTATACCACCTATTCTCCATATAGTATGTCGCCTATTCTCCACAACGTATACCACCTATTCTCCATAACGTATACCACCTATTCTCCACAACGTATACCACCTATTCTCCACAACGTATACCACCTATTCCCCACAACGTATACCAACTATTCTCCATATAGTATGTCGCCTATTCTTCACAACGTATACCACCTATTCTCCATAACGTATACCACCTATTCTCCACAACGTATACCACCTATTCTCCATATAGTATGTCGTCTATTCTCCACAACGTATACCACCTATTCTCCACAACGTATACCACCTATTCTCCACAACGTATACCACCTATTCTCCACAACGTATACCACCTATTCTCCACAACGTATACCACCTATTCCCCACAACGTATACCACCTATTCTCCACAACGTATACCACCTATTCTCCACATAGTATGACGCCTATTCTCCACAACGTATACCACCTTTTCTCCACATAGTATGTCGCCTATTCTCCACAACATATACCACCTATTCTCCACATAGTATATCGCCTATTCTCCATATAGTATGCCACCAGTGCATTTTCGGCTTACTCCCAGTGCATAACCTATTCCCAGCATACAACTCTAAATAACCAAGCACTCGTTTGCACATAAAACATCGAGCCTGGTATCGAGGTTGAAAACTGTCCAACGGACTTACTCTCTACAGAAATAGTAGAAATCAATACCGGCCTCCATTAAGCTATCGACATCAAGAGCTGCGTTTTATTTCTCCAAAAATATATCTTTGAATGGCTTTCTGTCGTCGTGTCTGGGGATTAACCCAATGTTTACAGACCAGCAAATCAATCCTTGTATGACGAAACGAAATACAAAAGGGTCAACGACACATACACACAAGGGGGCGTATTCACCCGCCATCTTGTCGATGTTTGTGTCAACAAAAAAAACAACATACACCATACGCTTATGTTTTGTGTGTGTGTGTATGTGTGTGTATGTTTGTGTGCGTATTTTTGGATGCGGCGGTTCCTTGCCTCCTCTTGACGGCAGAGGATTTACATTGCATGATTTAATGAGGGACAAGAATTATAAGATTAGAATCATATGCATTGGCAACGTGCAACGGGGTGGGGGAGGGGGGAGAGACTGGAATTATATTTTTTTTCAAGTATTTTAGAATCTCAATGCCGTTTTAAAGCGACAGTTACATTTGTAAAATCAAAGAAATAGCCTCAAACAATCGCCTGGTCGAAATATCAATAGGAAGCCAACAAACGTGTGTATTCACATAGGCATATGTATAAATAGATCTAGTAAGTTAAAGTTTGTATAAAAAGAAATAAACAAAAACATCGACAACAACAACAAAAATAAATAATCAAACAAGAAAATTAAAAACAACGAGCTTGAAAAACGAGATTAAATAAACGTTTTAGCCTTAAGTGCAAATTTAGGGGCCTTGCAAAAGGCCACGACTTTTGGACACAAGATTTCGAATACATTATTTTGAGTAGTTTTTCTTGCTTATCTTATATATTACATACGATCGTTCTATAAAGAATATTAATGCGTCCTACGCTTATCCGTGGACCGAGTCTAATCTAGCATTTTTATTAATGTTTTAAATGATGTTAAGTTACTGGTTTTTCTGGTTTGTTCGGGTAACCCATTCCATACCCGAATGCCACTCGGAAAGAAAGAGCACTTAATATGCATTTGTTCTCGCATAAGGGATAGGGAAAGTATTTTTGTCCTTACGTTTACCTGCAACAGGTTGTTATTGGGTTACATTTCTAAATTAGAGTTATACGCCTTATGTATTATTACTACTTTACTCTTTGCTTGCTGGCTGAATAGATACTGCTCTATATTCCGATCTATCGAGGTTGAGCAACAGGTGGAACACCAAGATCCTGCCCGAGACTAGCCACCGCGATGCACGCGGATAGGGGCGTGCCGCGTAACATGGGGGTACAGGCTCTGTATACCTGTTTAGCCATAATTAACTGTATAAAGTCATCTGTCTAAATAAAGTTTTTGAGCTGGGTGCCGGTACAAGTTTTAGGGACCTGGTTGTTAAACAAGAATGCATAAATGTCACGGACCAACATCGTTCACAACAGGTCTCCACACATCACCTGTTGCAGAAGACAAAAGTACTTGACCAGTGATTAGCAACCATTTGATAACAGCGTGCCAAGTGGGATTGCTAATTCATTCAGCGTGCCAACAGTCGAAAAGTCACCCTTCTTTAGAACTTAATTTCTTGTAGAAGAGACTTGAATGTCTTTTTTTTTTTTTTTGCAGGCCTTTCGCGTACCATTGAAAATAGCTGTTCGTGCCAGATCTGACATGCGTTTCGTGGGTTGCCGAACTCTGTACTAGAACATCTTCAAAGTGTAAAAAAAATAATTTAGATAACAGAGAAAGAGTCAACGACACACACACGAAGCGTATATCTTAATTAATAAAGAACTAAAAAAAAAAAATTAAAAGCTATTTAAATGTATTTTCATAAAATATAAATTAATAAAGTATCCCGTCGGACCAAATTGATCCGTAGGGCCCGGTGAAGCAGCGGTCACCAGTTTCTGTGGGCCGAGGCATACTAGGGCATTGTGTAATCAGTACAAAGCTCAGCCACCTTTACTTTACCCCAACTAATATCAGTACCCATCAGAACTAGGTAGACTCAGGGACAACCTCCCAGACCCGGGAACGAATCCTAGCCTACACCAGGATTCGAACCCAAAACCTTCAGAATGCCATCCGAACCCGCTGCCTGCTCAGCCACCCTGACTTATAAAAAGCCTTAACTCTAATGTGATGAATTGCGAAATTAACATTTTTTAAATGTCATTTATTTTAAATAAAGTATTTTTGATAAAAGACGGTAAATTGAACTCTATTTAGTCTGGTCAATAAATACAGTCATCGTTAAATACAACTGTAACGGATTGGCCATGACTAGAATCTACGTCTTTGCTCATTTTAGTTACAAAGTTTTGTTGTTCAAGTGAATGACTGAGATTACAACTATAAAACTCTTTTATTTATCTTCACATCGGAAATATCCATGAAGTTTTATTGCACTCTTCGTCTTAATGTCAGCTTAATTTAATTTAAGATTGATTATATAATGAAATATACTTGTGTTGAAGTGTGTGTGTGTAAGCGAATGTGTATGTGTGTATTTAAAAGGGAGAGAGAGAGAGAGAGAGAGGGGGGGGGGGAGAGAAAGATCAAAGTGTTAGTTAAATTAAATGAAAGAAAATTTACGGATATCTAGAGGAAGAAATAAAAGACAGGACAGAAAGTATATATCAACAACGGCACCCCCCCCCCTATCTTCCCACACCTCTCCCCAAAAAAATGTAAGAATCAGTTCCAACAGTAAAGTTAAGAAACTGAACATTGTCATAATTTTAGCAAACATTTGGTCCCATATAATATGGTCCATATCTCTTAGCCTATAGATTGTATCCATGTTCTTGGTTGTATGTTAAATGCGCTCTGAGCTTGCATTATGCTTGTTGGCAGCGGTATACAAATGTCATTATTATTATTATTATTATTATAAACAGTTGTTTATTTTTACTGTTTAGATTACTGTATATTGACTGTAGATGTAGTAGCGTCGTAACTGAATGAAACAGGTATTACTGTATATTGACTGTAGATGTAGTAGCGTCGTAACTGAATGAAACAGGTATTACTGTATATTGACTGTAGATGTAGTAGCGTCGTAACTGAATGAAACAGGTATTACTGTATATTGACTGTAGATGTAGTAGCGTCGTAACTGAATGAAACAGGTATTACTGTATATTGACTGTAGATGTAGTAGCGTCGTAACTGAATGAAACAGGTATTACTGTATATTGACTGTAGATGTAGTAGCGTCGTAACTGAATGAAACAGGTATTACTGTATATTGACTGTAGATGTAGTAGCGTCGTAACTGAATGAAACAGGTATTACTGTATATTGACTGTAGATGTAGTAGCGTCGTAACTGAATGAAACAGGTATTACTGTTAGAACTGTAATGTTTTCTTTTATCTACAACATTAGGCTTTTAGAAATATATCACACACCCAATCAAAGACGCAGACATACGCGCGCACACACATCTCATGCTAATGCTGACGCAAAACAGCCCCGTGGCCTTTTCGTCTATTCTAGGTTGTTAGACAAGTTTATGTGTGTGTGTAAATGTGATTGAGTGAGTGAGTGAGAGAGAGTGTGAGAGAGAGAGAGAGAAAGCGAACGAGTAAATCATTAACTATTCTATATTTAGTTGAAGTCAATTTTAACTTCTTGTTATTTAATGTCAGCCTATTTTTAACATCTCTTGTTTTAGCATTTTTTTTTTCTGCCTTCAATACCCCCCCTCCCCTTTTACCACTCCACTCTGCCATTAAAATCTCAGTCTACAAAATTATGTTCTTACAATATTTCATTAATTTTAAGTAACTATTTTTAACTTCAGTTCAAGGCAGAGAGTATAAAGATGACATCTATTCATTAGACCAGGGTTCGGCAACCTAAGGCACGCGTGTCAAACTTGGCAAACAGAGAGATTTTCAATTGCACGCGAAAGACTTCCAAGAGGTGTATTTTATTAATGAAAAAAACTACATTTTCCGGTTTTAAATTAGGAAAACTGACCGTTGAAGCCAATTTTTCTGAATGACATAGCGAAACATTTCAGTGAGTTGCATTTCCAAGCACCACTGGAATGGATTTGCATTGAAACTGGACATATCTTGCCGTGAAATCAATTTCAAAACATTTAATTACTAGTACATCCCTATAGTAATAGTAAGGCATATATTAAGATAGATAGTTGGGCTTTTTTCAGAAGTACATCATAGCACTCAAAGCGGAGTTTTCTAATCAAAGGCAAAACTTTCAAATTGAAAATAATTTTTTCACAGCACATCAAACCTAAATGGTTTGATATTACTACAGCCTTCTTAGATGTAGATATTTTTTAAGTAAAGGGATATTGGCGATTTTAAAATGCAGCAGGTTGAATTTAAAACATAAAAAAAAAATAGGCATCCAAATGTGCCCATTTGCGGAAAAAAATCTGGAAGGAAGCTGCTTAGGAAAGTCATCTGCTTTTCTCAACTGCTAGGCATTCGCTCTTTTACTTTCAGCTTTTGGTTTAAATTACACTTGTGAACATATTTTATCACACATGAAAGCTTTTTGAAACATACAAAGAGGTCACTTAAAATTGACCGCTCATTAATTCATACAGACTTATTACAGTGTTTATGCTCATCATCTTTAATTAAAGATAACTCCTATAAGTAATTCTAAAACATTTGTTTGTATTATTAATGTGATAAATGTAAGAGACTTATTTAATTGTGTTATATTATGTAATTTTTTATTTATTATTATAGTTTAAAATATAAAAAGTCCTTAAATGGACAAACAGTTAATGCAGGAAATGATTTTTCCAAACGTTACGACGTAAATTATTTTTATCCTCTAATAATTAAATATTGGAATAAATACCATAATGTTGGATTATATAAGAAATAATAATTAGTCAGAAATATTTTGTATTATACAAAACATAGCTTTTTTGGTATCACTATTGAATCTAATGTGAAAAATTTTTTTGAATTAAAGGAGATACTTATCCCGTTTTATTTGAGCTAATATTTCTAATATGATTCTTTTTTTTTTTCTTTTATAAAAGAATAAATGGCTTACAAAATTTAACTTTGAAATTATCAAACTGTGAAAAAGTATTAGAAAATTATATAAATATTATACGACCGAAGAATTAATATGTGTATTTTAAAACATCACATTAACTACCCAATTTGTATGATTACTACGGACATATTCCGCTTAACGCACACTGACACTCTTATTACGTCAGTAATGTTGGAAAATTAAAAAGCATTGAAGCAAAGTCAGAGATCAAAATATAATTAATATTAGCAGGTGTTAGGTAATCATCTTGACTAAAAAATGATAATTTTAAGATAATAATTACCATATTTTTTTTACTGTGAATGTTTAGAAATAAAATATTGTATTTGATATAAATGCAAATAAAGAAGAGGAACATCACAAAATCAAAAAACACATGTTCATTTTGTTTTAAATATAAATTTGTAACGATTCATTTTAGGCTGTTGGCAAGCTGAATGATTTAGAAATCCTAGTTTGGCACACTGTTTGCAAAAGGTTGCCGACCCCTGCATTAGACAACAGTTTTATCCATAGATTCTCAAAAAAGGATTCGGAGAGAAATTTCCCCCCAAAAATCTCAAAAGTTCCGTACAAAAAAAATCTCAAAAGTTTCTCGTGGTCATGGTCTCTTTAAATAGAAAGTGTCAATTTTTACGTTTGAGCAAAGATTATAATAAGATGAACCCTTTGCTCTATTTTGAAAGATTAAATGTTGATGTTTTTTCGTGCGCATATAATAACGTTGTCCTAAATGATTCCTGAACTTGCCCAAAGACTTCTGGTGTATACAGATTTCGATTTTAATATTAATTTTCCGTTGAGAAAATCATAACGAATTTATAAACCGGAAGTGTAGTGGACAGGGTGCGACCGGAAATTCCGAAACAGAAACTGTTTCAAGTTATCAAATAGCAGAAATATTAAAGCAAGCCGTCCATCTTATTTTAGTCTTTGGTTTTAGGTAACAGATTATTTTTCAATTTCAATTTTTTTTTTTTAGATAAGTCGATAAGGCGTTTAGAAAATCCCTAGAAACATGAACAAATTTCTCGCTGGTTCACCAAGAAAAGAAAAAATTTCTATATCGGTGATTAAACCATAACTTCTTCTTCTATTAGCCAGTCAGCAGAGCTGTTTGCTCTCTTGCAGTCAATGCCAGACAAACATATTTACATGTCTTTTTTAGTTGTTCACTACTGCTATATAGTGTGGTGGTAAAGGTAGGTTGAGGGGGGAGCAGAGTGTATCTGAGGTAGGTTAGCTCAGGGCATTCAACCAGGAAGTGGTCTACAGTTTATTGTGGGAAGGGGCAATGTCTGCTGTTAGGTGGGTGAGTTGGGTTTATTCTATTTAGGTGTGAGTTGAGTGCTATATGTCCTGTTCTCAACTGGAATAAAGTGCATTGTTCTTTGCGGGGGAGGAACTTTATGTTGTCTTGTTTGTTGGGCTGTTTCATTTCTTTGTACATTTTTCTTCCAGTTGTTCCCTGAGCCCATTGATTTAGCCATTCCTCCTTAAAGTTGTTTTTTAGCATGTTGCACACTGTATTGTAGCTGACAAGGTCTTTCATATTGGTCCATGCTAACGCCCAGAACTTAAAAAAATATTATTCTGAATATTAAGGCCAAATTTGTAAGTAAAAGTTGTGAAATAAGTTTTCTCACATAAACTTACATTCTATGCTCGGACCATGGTTAGAGTTTGAGTTAGTTAGTCTTGTGTGGTAGCGTCTCAAATTTTAACTCCGCAACAAATAAGCAAAATATGCTACCGAGACACTGACACTCATATTTGAGAGGAAAACTTGATAGTCGTATGTGTACAGTAGGCCGGATGGTCCAGTACAGTAGGCCGGATGGTCCAGTACAGTAGGCCGGATGGTCCAGTACAGTAGGCCGGATGGTCCAGTACAGTAGGCCGGATGGTCCAGTACAGTAGGCCGGATGGTCCAGTACAGTAGGCCGGATGGTCCAGTACAGTAGGCCGGATGGTCCAGTACAGTAGGCCGGATGGTCCAGTACAGTAGGCCGGATGGTCCAGTACAGTAGGCCGGATGGTCCAGTACAGTAGGCCGGATGGTCCAGTACAGTAGGCCGGATGGTCCAGTGGTTAGTTCATCGGACTGTTAACAAAACGGCCCGGGTTCTATCCCTGCCTCAAACCAATCCCTGCAGCCCTGCACGAGTTTTGGGCCTATTTGATGTAATAATCTTCTACCTATAAGTCATGATAGGCCTAAAAATAAAAAAATAAAAAATATTTATATAGCGCTGCCAACAAACATAACGTTAGCTCAGAGCGCAGTTAACATTGTGCAACTAAAATATTTTAAAAAATTGGGATATAATTCTTTAGGCTAAAGGGAATTCGTAAGGCAAAGTACCCTTCCGACCAAACTGATCATAGGGCTCATGCGGCTGATAAAGCAGCGTTCACCAGTTTATTTGGCCACGGCATACTAGGGGATGTGTGGCCAGTACATTGCCCAGCCGCCTTTACTTTACTCCAAGTAATGTCAGGTAATCATCACCCTCAAATACTGGGGAAAAAATCATAGTGTCTGCCAGGATTCGAACCCATCACCTTCGGATCGACAGTCGAACGCGCTGCCCCTTTAAAAAAAAAGGAATCAAATCTAATTGATAATTTCAAAACTTTACGGGAAAAACATAAGACAAAGCAAATAAGTGCAGTATTTATAGACTTGATATAAAACTAAAACCGTATGGAAAATGTCTCCATTATAAATTAAAGATATATATTGATATAACATACATGTATATATGCCTATAATTTCTGCTTTGGCAGGTAGTAAGCCTTGCTTTGGTTATTATAGTAAGCTAGACGTATTATTATGTCACTAACAATTCCATTTGTTATTGTTTCCCGACAGTGACATGTGTGAATGCACAGCAGGTTATGTTTGTGTTAGGGCTACTTGTTTGGCAACCTTACAACTAAATACACACACACACCCTCAACACCACCGGGTCCACACACACACACACACACACACACACACACACATGACACACGCACATAAACACATATGTGCAGACACGTTCATATTATTAGCGTGAATACATTACTAGATAATTACTAGACAACACAAACTAGTGTAGATATAAATTCAATTATCATCCCCGTCACAGAAATTACATTTCTCATGTCAATATAATATAATATAATATCTTACAATAAACATATTTCCCATTTCCCTTTAAAGGCTTGGCGTACTTTAGTTAGTGCAAACAATCGCTCACACACACACACACAAACACATTCACTTACGCACGTGAGCACACACACAAACGCTAAACAACATTTGTCAACTGTTGCAAACAGGATCACTGTTTTTTTTTTTTTGTTTGTCTGTTTGCTGTTTCGCAAACCAATCTCTTTTAAGCTTTTGCTGTTAATCACATAATGCATGTACTCGTGTACTCGTGTACGGCATGGAATAGAGATTTCGTAGCTATTAATAAACATTTTAAAAATAGAATATGGTCAAAGGAAAACCAAGATGACGCGAAAAGGAGTGAGTGAAAAAAAGAAAATACAGAAATAGTTGTTGTTGTTTTTTTAATCACGTAGAAAGAGAGAAGGTAAAATAAGAAGATGAAGAAGAGAGGATGAAAGATAGAGAGAGTTTACAATAACAGGCAGGAAAGAACAAAAAGAAAGACAAACAGAGAAAGATAGAGAGAGAGAGAGAGAGAGAGAAGAGAGAGAGAGAGAGAAAGAGAGAGAGAGAAGAGAGAGAGAGAGAGAAAGAGAGAGAGAGAGAAAGAGAGAGAGAGAGAAAGAGAGAGAGAGAGAGAAAGATAGAGAGAGAGAGAGAGAGAAAGAGAGAGAGAGACAGAGAGAGAGAGAGAGAATGAGAGAGAGAGAGAGAGAAAGAGAGAGAGAGAGAGAGAGGAATAAGAATGAGGGAGAGAAAGAATGAAAGAAAACCTAGGGTTAGGATTGAGTGAATGCGATAAAAGATTGAGAGAAGAAGAATAAACAAAGAGAAAAGGAGAAAAAGAAAGAGTTAGCAGAAAGGGTAGAAAAGGGGAGATGAAGAAAGAGAGAAAAAGATGAAAGAGTAAGAAATGAAGAATATTGAATGTAAGAAAAAAAAAAACGAAAATTAAATTAAAATAATGTGAGAGAAAAAGAAGAGCGAGAAAGAGGGAAGGAGAGGAAGGACATCGGGGCTATGCCTAGTATAAAACCCCTCACTAGAGAAGGACAGAAAGTGCGAGGAGGGAGGCTATCAGAGAACAACAGAGCGTGCGAGGGGAGGCGCGAACGATGGTTGGCAACAGTTAGCGAGTGAGCCCCCCACCCAGTGCATCAACTCAACTTGGATTGATCAAGAACTAAGGCCTAGAAGTTTAGTGTTTTCTGTGTTAGTGAATCAGCACTCACATACAGTAGTCTCATTTCGGTTTTATTCTTATGGACTTTCACTCGACTAACTTGTATTCTCTTAAAGTGTGGTGTATATGCGTGGTGTAGAAGAAGGAACACAGTCTCTGAACGAAACATTTTCTTGTTTTTTTTTAAATCAATACACTTCACTGGTTTATCTTGTGTTAAGGTTATCCTGTGTTAGTGTGTGTAGTGGGATAATGATTAGGGTCTGTTTCTATTGAGGATGATATAAAACTGCTAAACAACAACATACAACAAAAATAACAACACCACGTACGGTGGATCTCTGTGTTGTGTGAGCGATCGATGGTGGACCACAAGTGTGTTCATGTGTTGCGGGCCCTGGTGGATAATACGACGTAGTGGTCGTTCTTGTGTTGTTGTTTTTTTTGTGTGTGTTGTGCTCAGCCAGTAAGTATTTAGAATGTCGCGTTAATTTACGACGCTATAGGTGATAGCAGTAGATGGTGGGGACAGTGGCACTGACCACTCACTCCTACTGGCACTAGCACATACACCTATAAATGACACACGACTTATTTTAACGTCGATACATTCAGGTAGACTCTGTATAACTAGTTCTAGTGTTTCCGTTAAAACCATCAACAATAAGCTTAGAATGCTGTTATACATGCCGGCACAGTGGTCGAGCGGCAGCCCATTTGGTGTAAATGGCGATACTTATGGAATATCCTGGGAAATATTCTAGATCAGGTGTGGGCAACCTTTTGATAATAGTGTGCCAAAGTGGGATTTCTAATTCATTCAGCGTGTCAACAGTCTAACAGTCATCCTGCTATAGTGCTTAATTTCTTGTTGAAGAGATTTGAAAAGTATTTTTAGGAGTCGTCCGCGTGCCATTAAAAATCGCACTGCGTGCCAAGTTTGGCATGCTTGCCGAACGCTGTTCTAGGTCATTGAATACTCGATGTTGTCGTTTCATTAAAAAAATGTTTGTCCAGTCTGCTTAGGAAGTTTTTTTTCTACTATAGACATACATGCAAATGATTTATGTATAGGTGAATAGGTAGCAACTATTCGCGCATAATCTCTCACACACACACATATATAGGCTAATGCACACACACACACACCACAACACATAAAAAATGCTTTTATGTTTCATCATTTTCTCATTAGTAGGCCAACTTTTAATCATCTCCACATCAAGACTTGATCTATTTCTCATCTCAAGTATTAAAGTCTACCTGAGTTGTTGTTTTTTTAAACAAAGACACAACAACACAAAAAAAGCCAATTTATTTTTGTTGATATATTTTTTAATAACCTCATTATTTTTTTTTATTTATGTATCCTTCTATGACATTATTCGGCTGCTAGGTCAATGACGTATTCCCTGGCACGCAGGTTGCCATCACTCTCTCATTTCAGTAAGGACACCTCCCCCCCCCCAAACCTCAACAGCAACTTCCTCCACCAACCCTCTTCCCCCTCCCTCCAATATCTTTTGTCCTCTCACGACAAACATAATGACTCAGTTATAAAGAAAACTTTTAAACAAATCTTTTCCATTTCTATGTAATCTTTCAGATAAAAACAATCATGTCAAATCTAAAATAACAAATAATATAATTGTAATGTAAAAACATGCTCAGTTCAAGAAGTTCAATTAAGATATCTAGTTTACACTAAAGTTTCTTTTTAAATGGATCATTATAAAATCTCTCTTATACAACATAATGGATTTCTCTTGGGTTATATAATATTACGTAAGTCTCTACAATAAAACCACTAAGTGCTATACGACATCTAGCGGTCTCTGAAAAAAAACTTTATTAAATAAATGAAGTAGATAATATTCTATGTATTCCTTAGGGGCACGGTGGGGCGCGTTCGACTGGCGTACCAAAGGTCCCGGGTTCGAATCCTGGAGAATACTAGGATTTTATCTCGGGTCTGGAGGGTGTCTCCGAGTCTACCCAGCTCTGATAGGTACCTTACCTTAATTGGGGTCAAACAAAGGCGACTGTGCACTGTGCTGGCCCCCATAAATACCTAGTATGCCGTGGCCACAGAAACTGGTGAACGCTGCTTCACCGGTGATATGATTAATTTGGTCCAAAGAGTTCTTTACTATGTATCAATTTAAAAAAAAAAAAAATAATAACTCATAAGGAAAGCACTTTTAAATTCTCGAAATGGGCCATATTGCTGCTGAGAGTTAACACCCTTGCCTCTTTTACAAGTCAATCTTTTATGACTGACTTGTAATTTACAAGTCAGTCATAAAAGATTGACTTGTATAAGGGGCAAGGGTGTTAACTCTCAGCAGCAATACGGCCCATTGGATACTTTTTTATAGAACGAAGAAGAATATATACATTTTTCTATTATCAGGAACGACTTAGATCAGTGTGTCACAAAACATTTCTCTTTTTATTGTGTGACTCGGTTTTGTTTTAAATTCCTTTACATCGTAACACACACAAATAGTTCAACTTTATGAATTTTCACACAAGTTTTCAGACTAGCATTGTCTTACACTCGCTGCAGCTGACAATCGAGTTCAAGCTGAACACAATTAATGTCCACTGATGAGTTGAGAATTATCGCTAGTAGGCTATATTCAGCTATAACATCACAATAATTAGTTGAGTATTATCGCTAGCAGGCTTTATTCGGCTATAACATCACAATAATTAGTTGAGTATTATCGCTAGTAGGCTTTATTCGGCTATAACATCACAATAATTAGTTGAGTATTATCGCTAGTAGGCTATATTCGGCTATAACATCACAATAATTAGTTGAGTATTATCGCTTGTAGGCTTTATTCGGCTATAACATCACAATAATTAGTTGAGTATTATCGCTAGTAGGCTATATTCGGCTATAAAATCACAATAATTAGTTGAGTTTTATCGCTAGTAGGCTTTATTCGGCTATAACATCACAATAATTAGTTGAGTATTATCGCTAGTAGGCTTTATTCGGCTATAACATCACAATAGCCTAATTAGTTGAGTATTATCGCTAGTAGGCTATATTCGGCTATAACATCACAATAATCTATCCCAAGGTTTTACAATTTACTTCTTTACTTTTGTGCGACCCGGTAGACCCGGTCGAGACCCGGTGTTACGGATGCTATGACTTAGATCAGAGTTGTGCAACCTTTTAATAGTTAAGTGCCAAAGTAAGTTTTTTTTATTTTTTTATTTTTTTTTATTTTTTTTTTGGGGGGGGGGGGTCTTTTGCATGCCATTGAAAATCGCTAAGAGTGCCAAGTCTGTCACGCGATTCGTAGGTTTCAGAACCCTTACTTAGCTCACTCATGTTTGAAACACGAGAATTGTGTTTTATGTCAAGAGTTAATTGTTCCCGAGTTACATTTCCATTGTGTGTGTTTGTGTGTGTGTGTTTTATGGAATTTCCCGAAATCACGTTGTTACGATCTTAATTACTCTCTTATAATAACTAGATAAAAAAAAAAGTATCAGGTTAACTTTAAAAAAAAAAAGAAAATATATTGGTTCACGCGATAAAAAAAAACATTATGGGATATGTCTGCAGGCTGTATTGATTTCTTGCCAGACAAAATTCCTAACCCAAGTTTTGTAAATTATTGCCGCTCTGTGAGTTGACCCCTGACCCTCCCCCCTTCCCCCAATGTCCGAGCAAAAACCTAAAAGCATGTCAGTGCAAGCGAGGAGTGGACAAGTCACGGACTGCGTTCCCTCTTGTCGTGTGTGTGTGTGTGTGTGTGCGTGTCGCGAAGTAGGTCAACAGATGTAGTAGACGTGCTGAGACACGGCGGTAGAAGTGAGTGAGATTGGTTGTAGTTTGTACACACTACACACCGGAAGCCGTAAAGGATTTGGCATACACACACACACACACAGTCGACACTCAGAAGTAGAACATCCTTGCAGACGTAAGACAAACAGAGTTGTTAACAGGAACACACGGATTACAACGTAAAAGTAAAGTTAATCCCGTCGGACCTAAATAGATCCATTGAGAAGGTGCAGCAGCGGTAACCAGTTTCCTTGTCCACGGCATACTAGGGGATTGCGTGGCCAGCACAATTTGCTTTTGCCCCAACTTATGACAAGTGCCTATAATATCTGAGTAGACTCAAGGGATAGGCTACCCTCTAGATTAAGGAGAACAAATCCTAGACTTAACCAGAAAAGTAAAGTAAAGTACCCTTCGGTCCAAACTGATCATATGTGGCCACGGCGTACTAGGGGATTGTGTGGCCAGCACAATGCCCAGCCTCCTTTACTTTACTCCCACCTGAGCTGGGTAGACTCAAGGACACTCTCAAGTCCTCGGGGAAAAAAATCCTAGCCTCCACCAGGATTCGAACCCAGAACCTTCGAATTGACAGTCCAACGCGCTGCCGTTCGGCCACGATGTCCCATCTCCACCAGAAAGCAACAATAAATAAATAGTTCGAAATAAGTTATAAAACAACAACGGAATAGTGCCTTTAAAACTAGTGCGTACACACCATCAACACACATCCTTAACACATATTATACACACACACATAAAGGTCTACACACCCACACACCATGAGTCCACCACCTTTAAGCCCTTCCCTCCCCCCCCCCCCCCCACAAACACACACCTTTCGAAACATCACACACACAATTAACACACACGCGTAAAACTTTATCTCTAAATATTTCTAAAGCTAAAACCAGATCTATAGATTATTTCGTTATTAAGTTTATTTCTCGCACTAACGATATTCATCAATATTTTAGTTGAAGCGATTTCTGGCAATCCCATAAAACACACACAAAGGACAATAACTCAGGAACAATTTATAACACAAAGCTCCGAGTCCATGATAAAGACATGCAAAAACATCTAAAAAAAACGAATTATATAATTGAAATGTTTAACCTTTCTTCTTCGGCATTTAACAAATAAAATGGGTGCATGTTATGAGTGTGGTTCGCGAGTGTATGTGTGTGGGGGGAGGGGGGTTGTCGATGGTCCAAGGTCAGAATTTAAACCATTGATTATATAATTTGTGAAAAATACATTTTAAAGGAATCCCTCAAAAATGCATTTGATTTGTGCACAAACAAGTTTTCTGCTTAGATATAGCCTATCTATACCATTTTTTACTTACACTTATGTAATAATGTGGCATCGGCATGCAAGGGGATTGTGTAGTCATTTAGTCTTTTACGAAAGCGCACATATTTCCAGAAATCATAACTTAAAAACAAGGCTGCGCATCCTGTAATATCTCTATTTTTTTTTTTTAATAAATCATTCACTCCTTGACCTACTTTTTACCGAACTAGGGCATTCACCGAAGACAAAAAATGTTTAAAAAGATGACAGCGGTAAGAACGTACTTGGGCTACTCGGCAGTTGCACGAGTTGCTCAAGGGCAGTAATTATTCTATAGACATACGTTGTCAACACCTAGACTATGGTAAAGAAATATGTCTTATCTTACTTTCCATTTACCGCAAAAGGGATTGCGTAGCCAGTTCTATGCTTAAACCACCAATAACTTAAAAGGAGACCTTAATTTCATTTAAAGCCCTTTGTTGGACAGAACCGTACCACAGAACGTGTATCAAAAGTCTGCAAATCGAATATAAAAAAGCTCCACATCTAACAATTCTTAAGTCTACTATGTAAGATTCTATTGAAATTGGTTTACTCTAAGTATCCCGTAGAACCATATTGATCCGTGGGGCCGGTTAAGCAGCGTCCTCCAATTTCTGCTTTACTCTAAAATCCGTGGAAAAAAAAAGAATTTTTGTACTTTAGATGTACAACTTCGATTTTCGTTCTCAACTTTTCTAGAGGTTGTGCTTGAGGCTGCCCAGTTCTACTTTGCTTTGTAAAGTAGAGGAGACCGAGGCATTGTGCCGGCCATACAATCCTCTTGCATGTCATAATCACAGAAATTTGCAGTTTGGAGGGGAAAAGAGGTGCGGGTATCATATTTGTAATCTGTTTCTGAAACAGTGGAAACAAAACAGTTATTTTTTTTTTTCAAAATTATTTTTAAAAAAGGTTTTATATCTTTTGTTAGATGAGAAAATTTGTAATGATTCATTGTATGATATCCAATGTACGTTTAAAATATAAATATAAACTCCCATATCTCGGGGAGATGTCACTGAATTTATTTTTAGCATGCACTCGAGGCAACTTAATTATATAGACTAATTTAGAATTTGAGAATGAAAACTCCTTGCGAAACTATTGATCGTTGAGGATGTGATGCAAATGTCAAACTTAGAGCGTCATAGCCTCAGTTTAGCCATGTATATATTTGGATACTTCCCAGTTTTAAACAGGTAGCTATAAAAAGCGCAGTCTTCTACTCGAGTTTTAAGTTCGATTTAAAAATAAACTATTTTTTGTTAATAGCTAATGGTTGTTGTTTATGAGAGATGGTTACGTCAGGGAGTTGGATAAATGCTCAACAAGGACACACACATACACACACACAGGCACACACGCATACACGTGTCCTACTTAACATTTTTTGTTCTTGAGTGTCTATACTCAAATGTTGAGTCTCCCCCTTATCTTGCCCCGCTCCTACATAATCTACCAATATAGTTGACCTGACCTCACAATGAACAATGAATCTACCAATATAGTGGGCCTGACATCACAATGAACAATGAATCTACCAATATAGTGGGCCTGACATCACAATGAACAATGAATCTACCAATATAGTGGACCTGACCTCACAATGAACAATGAACAATATTTGATTAGCCACTTAGTACACAAGTACAATAAAGGCATAGGAAATTATAACATTAGTAGATCTAATACAATTATATCAAAACAATAGTACTAATAATAATAGCAAATATAATATATTAATTATAATTTGCCATTCAAGAAAATACAAAGGGCATAATTTAATTTAATATACTATTAAATAATAATAAACAAATTGTGATAATACATTCTTTAAGAGATCGCTCGCACTTTTCTAGCAGATTTTAACATTACATTACTTTCACTACAAGTTCGCATTAACACAGTGACAAAAAGAAAATGTTAAAAATGTTATTTTATATTGGGACATTTCAAACTTTACACCTTTCAGGGACTCAACTAATGCAGTTGTTATTTTCTTCAATTTTAATTTTAAATCTATGTTATTTTTCAATTTTTTAAAAGCAGTTAGTAGTATATGAGTAAATATGCTTAATGTTTTTTTTTAGTTCTTTTAGAGATCTGGAATTTAGAAGTTCCGACATGTTTTCTACACTAGGTCTGTTATAGTAAATTTTGTTTAGTCAATGAGGTGCTCACATTGGAGTGCTCGCTCCTCCCTGCCCTTATGCCATGCCCCGCTTCGAGCTTAGCGTTCATAACCAAGGTGACTCACGAAGACGACTCCGTAGGCCTATATAGATCTAGATCATAGGTTCTCAACGAAGGGGATAACGCCCCTCGGGGGCGGCGAGAAGCTTTAGGGGGGCGCTGACCTTCCCGGGGGCGATTGGGGGGTGGTGAAGGGCAAGTGGGCGGTACAAACGTACCTGATATAATTTGACCACCTCAGCTATTTGAATGGATTAGTTTTTGGATGAAATGTGTTATGTTTGTAGAACATATACTTTATTGACAATACACAAATATGGACGACAAGTAAAACTAATGAACAACCGCCGACAAAATGGTGCGACTTCGTGCGTCTATGATGGAGGACGGAACTCTCGGCTCCTCGGGCATGCGCAATAGTTATCGCTATTGTCTATTAGCCCGGATCTCATCATAATACCTCCCCAACAATTAATAGTGCAGTTTGTCTGGCGCTCTCCGCTATCTCCCAGACCTGCGTGGACGGTCAAGGCAATCTTGGATTATGCGGTCTTCCTGTTGTATCAGCAGTTGCTGAAACCTCTGGTACCTGAGGTTCCGGTACAGACTGAGCCGCCGATAGATGTGGCTCTGTCACTATATCCAATCCAGGCTCTGCATCTTCCCCCGCGTCATATCTGGGTCTTAGTTGGTTTAAGTGTCTCTTTAGTATGAGTCCGCCGTTGAAAAGCTTTATCTTGAACAGGCGGGAACCCAACACATGGATGAAGCCCAACGTGAAGTAGATATAGAGGATGTCCCATATAACCTTGCATAACACGGATCTCCCTGGTGAAACGAATAGCTTTGACGTCTGTTTGCACCATTACGGGAGGCAATGTCCTTAAGGTGTTGTCCCTGTGCTCGGTGAGCCGGGGATGGAACCAGGGTGTCAATAAGAGTTCTTATTTGACGATTGTTTAACAGCTGGCTTGGTGATAGTCCAACCGCCAACGGTGTTCTACGATACTGTCGCAGAAAATCTTGCAGCGCTTCTTTTAAAGGTGATGTTGATTTCTTTACTGAGCTCTTGATACTTTGTACGAGTCTTTCGGCTGCCCCATTCGTTGCTGGGTGATATGGAACACCTGCAAGATATACTATTCCCCACCCTTTGCACGACTCTTGGAATTCTTCCGAGACAAAGCGCTAGTGGCGTTATCACTAACTATGGTGTGTGGAAAGCCGAAATGGGCGAAATCTTCCTCGAGAAGGTCAATTGTTGCTTTAGATGATGTAGATGTTGCCCTGCGAATACATGTATACTTGGAATAAGCATCTATCATCACCAACCAATGTGATCCTTTGAAGTTTATGGCATGGTCAATATGCACTCAACTCCATGGCTTTTCTGGTAGCATCCACGGATGGATACTTGCTTGATTCTGGTAGCATCCACGGATGGATACTTGCTTGATTCTGGTAGCATCCACGGATGGATACTTGCTTGATTCTGGAAGCACCCACGGATGGATACTTGCTTGATTCTGGTAGCATCCACGGATGGATACTTGCTTGATTCTGGTAGCACCCACGGATGGATACTTGCTTGATTCTGGTAGCATCCACGGATGGATACTTGCTTTACTTGGATCTCTTGAGTGTTCTGCACATGTTTGGCATGTACGTGCTATCTCTGTGAGTTGAGCATCCAACCCTGGCCAATATACAGCCGATCTGGCTAACTGTTTTATGCGCTAGATTCCAAAATGTCCTGTATGTAGGATTTTAAGAACCTGAGATTGTAGTATTTTAGGCACCACAATTCTTGAACCATAAAATAGACAATATGGCTCCACTGATAGTGAGTCTTGAATATTTTTAGAAGCTAATATGTTTGCTCTCTCAGTGTTCCTGTGTGCCTTGTTTATTGAGGATGGCCATCCCACTTGACAGTATCTAATTACTGTAGCAACAGTTGATTCTTTCATTGACTCTTGGGCTAGAACTCCTGGGTCTGTTGGTCTGATCTGCAAGATGACTTGTTTTATCAAACATACAGAGTCCATGTCTGCCTGACTTTCTTCTCCGTCGAATATGTCATCAGAACCTGATGGTAAACGACTAAGGGCGCCAGCATTGCCATGATCACTAGATTTTCTAAATTCAATATTATATTCATACTGGCTTAAAGTTAGAGCCCACCTGGCCAACCTATTAGCTGCCAGTGCTGGTGTCCCTTTACTTGTGCCAAAATACTTATGATTGGCTTATAGTCAGTGACCAAGATAAATTTCCTTCCATACAGATATTGATGGGATTTGGAGAGTGAAAAAATAATTGACAGGGTTTCTTTTTGTATCTGGCTATATTTACGCTGTGTCTCTGTGAGAGTCTTTGAAACATGGGCTATAGGGCGTTCACTAACGTCAGGATATCGGTGAAAAAGTACACCTCCTATGCCAACGTTGGATGCATCACATGCTATGCCAATATCTATATTTGGATCATAGTGGTCCACAACTGTTTCAGAAGCTAGCAATTGTTTGACTTTTCTGAAGGATTCTTCTTGCTCCTGGTTCCAACGCCAAGATAAATTCTTCTTTGTTAAATGATACAAAGGTTCAAGTACTGTTGACAGGTCTGGTAGGAACTTGTTATAAAACTGCACCTGTCCTAGAAATGATCGTAGACTGCCAACATCTTTAGGCGCTGGCATGTTAAGAACAACATCTATCCTGCTACCCTTTTCTATTCCTTTGTTGGATAGTTTGTGTCCTAAATATTCAATGGATTCCTGTAAGTAAATGCACTTCTCCTTTCTGCACTTTAGGCCCTTTTCATTTAACCTGTGCAATGACTTACGCAAGTTGCTGATGTGTTCTTCTTCCGTTCCACTCACAAGAATATCATCGAGATATACGGCCACTCCATCTAGATCTTGTGTCAGTTGATCCATAATTTCCTGGAAGTTGGCGGGTGCTGAAGTTATTCCAGGCGTGTCTGCAACAATACACCTTTATGCGTGCTTAATGCTAACTTCTCCTGAGATTCCTTTGTTATCCTGATTTGATTATAAGCATCTGCCAGGTCGATCTTTGAGAAATACTTTCCCCCTAACAGTTTTCGCATTAAGTCTTTGGGTAACGGCATTGGATATATGTGTGTTTCTAATTGGGCATTTACCGTTTTTGAATAATCACCAAAAACCCTGATTTTTGAATTCTTTCCTGCTACAGATTTCTTCTTTATAGGAACCACAGATGTGCCCCATTGATTAAATTGGACTGGCATCTAAATTCCAGAAGTTATACCTGCTTCATATGCTTGTGAAAGTTCTTCCTTTATGGCAAAGGGTACATTCCTGGGCTTCACATAAACTGGTTGAGCATTGGGTTTAAACTTAATATCCAATTCAAAGTCATTCAACTGTCCTAGACCTTCTTCAAACAGTTTTGGAAATTCACCGAGATGCCCTTAAAGTGTTTGAGACTCCTATTGAGTATGAAGAATTGATAAGCGGTATAGATAAGTAGTAATGATACTAACTGGGTAGTTATTGTAATGCTTGAAAATATCCATATAAATTCTTTAGTCATATAATATTTATATAATTTTTAAATACTTTTGCAGTGAAATCATTTCAAAAATATAAATTGTAAGCCATTTATTGTTTATAAAAGAAAAAAAAACACAGAAATATTAGCTTAAAAGAAAGGGCTAATTATCTCCCTATAATTATTTGATTCAATAGTGATGCCGAACAAGTTCTGTTTTGTAACATAACAAATATTACTGATTATTAGACCTAAGGCTTTTGTAACCGAAATTGAAACAAAAATAGACAAATTGCTAGCAACACACCAGGCAAACGATTTATATTAATATTGATTTATTTAAACCTTTTGTTAAGGCAATTTTTTGATCAATTAATTCTTACAATATGTTTCCTTTTCAGTGTATTTAAAGATAATTAATCACACAAACAAAAAGTCTAGTCCGCCTAAACAAATTGCCGAAACTATAGTCCAGACGGACGGAAAAAAAGGGGGGGGGGTGCTAACAGAAAGTTGGGGTGGGGGGGGGGTGCGAGGCGGTGAGCGGAAAAAGGTTGAGAACCTATGGCTCACTGAACTAAGTGTTAAAACAAAGGGTGGGGTTTGGGTTGGGGGGGCTTGTTATTTAGGCTTTTTCTTTCCAAAACCCATATTATGTAGTCTTTCTTTCCATTCTTTCTCCAATCATAAAAACATACAGAGACACACACACACACACATAATATACACAAGGTGCATGCGCCATATGTAAACAATAAATCTATTATTAGATACAGGTAACAACAGGCGGCCTACATGTAACTTTTTTTTTTTTTTTTTTTGTTTTTTTTTGTTGTTGCTATAAGTTATATTTCCTAACGAATAAACGGCATACGGCATGCGGAATATGGCATACGGCATACGCCCCGCAGCGGACGTTTCATTTTCATTCTCGGACGTACACGTGGCATGGGTTGTTACTTACAGGCCGTGTGTTACGCACAAAGTGCTAACGTAGAGAGAATATGGTTGGATAAAGACATGGATAGTAGATTGATGGTGAGATGTGTAGGTCCTGAGATCGATAGGTAGATAGATGGTTAGATAAATAGATAAATAGATACATAGATAGTTTTTAAAAAAGTAGATAGATAATTACATAGATAGATAAATAGATACATAGACAAATTTGTATATAGATAATTAGAAAGATGGTTAGATAGATAGATTAAAAGACGGATAGAAGAATGGATAAATCAATAGACCAGCAGATAAATAAGAAGATAGAGAGATGTGTAAAGATTTAGATAAGTAAATGGGTGGGCCATAGTCTAGCAAATAAACGGATGAATGATACATGGATAGTTGATTATAAATATAGTTAAAATGTGGTAAAGGAATAGATAAGTTTATAGATAAACATATAGATAGATATGTAGAAAGATAGATAAAATTATTAATTTGATGTATTTCTCTATTTGTTTAAGTCAATACACAAGAAAGCTCATTAAAAATTTGACGATTTAACATCCCTGTTATTTCACAAATTCTTGGAATTACTGACACGTAGAAAGTTACATTTCTCAAAACACCAATTTCCTAAGTGTGCGTGTTTTTAAGTTTGCATGTTATGGCCTTTGAACTAAGGTGAAACATCGTGCCGGAGGCGTACACAGCCCCGCATTCGTTAACATCACAGACTCCGATGACGTGTTCTAACTTTTCTTTGGATTACTGAAACAAAACAGGCATAAGGACATCTTCCAGACTTCAAGGCAAATCTTCCGTGATAACTCTGAATGATTATGGCCGAAGGCGTCAACGCCAACAACACCGGGGGGAGCCCCCTGGGGCCCAATCAGATTGTGGCCGATCCCCGCCTGCCACTGTCTGCCATGCAGATCTTCAAGCTGAAGAAAAATTGGAAAGGCGTCAAGAGGAGACTAGAGGATACAGGAGTGGAGATGTTGATTAGGTAAGTCAAATACCTGTAGGATACCTTATAAAAAGTAAAAGTACCCTCCGGAACTAACTGATCATAGGCAGGGACGTATTTAGGATTGTGGGGGCCCTGTTCCCATGAACCAAATTTATGTGGGACGCCCTTAAGGACTTGACCCTGCCAATGTGATTTTTCATTAACAGTATCTGTTCATTGTGCGCTTCTACAACAGCACTATTCTAATTGCCAAATGAAAAGACAAAAAAAAGTTTTTTTGGGAATGTTTGGGGGCCTCTTTTGTGTGGGAGCCCCTGTTCCATAGGAACTTGAGGAACATGCCAAAATAAGCCACTAAATTCATAGGGCTGGTGGGGCAGCGTTCACCAAATGCTTTGGCCATGGCATACTAGGGGATTGTGTGGCCAGCACAATGATCAGCCGCCTTTACTTTACCCCAACTAATGTCAAGTAGCCATCGGAGCTGGGTAGACTCAGGGACACCCCTGCCAGTCCCGGGAACCAATCCTAGCTTTCACCAGGATTAGAACACAGAACCTTCAGCGCGCAAGTCGATCACTGACTCGACCACCGTGTCCCCATATGTAAGACTTACAATATAGATGTCATTAAGGTTTAGAAATCTATTAGTCTATTAGTCTATTAGTCTATTACTCTATTACTCTATTAGTCTATTAGTCTATTAGTCTATTAGTCTATGAGTCTATTAGTCTATTAGTCTATTAGTCTATTAGTCTATTAGTCTATTAGTCTATTAGTCTATTAGTCTATTAGTCTATTATTCTATTAGTCTATTAGTCCATTAGTCTATTATTCTACTAGTCTATTAGTCTATTAGTCTATTAGTCCATTAGTCCATTAGTTTATTAGTCTATTAGTCTATTAGTCTATTAGCCTATTAGTCTATTAGTCTATTAGTCCATTAGTCTATTAGTTTATTAGTCTATTAGTCTATTAGTCTATTAGTCTATTAGTCTATTAGTCTATTAGTCTACTAGTCTATTAGTCTATTAGTCTACTAGTCTATTAGTCTATTAGTCTATTAGTCTATTAGTCTATTAGTCTATTAGTCTATTAGTCTCTTAGTCTATTAGTCTATTTGTCTATTAGTCTATTAGTCTATTAGTCTATTGGTCTATTGGTCTTTTAGTCTATTAGTCTATTAGTCTATTAGTCTATTAGTCTATTAGTCTATTAGTCTATTGGTCTATTGGTCTATTGGTCTATTAGTGTATTAGTATATTAGTCTATTAGTCTATTGGTCTATTGGTCTATTGGTCTATTGGTCTATTAGTCTATTAGTCTATTAGTCTATTAGTCTATTAGTCTATTGGTCTATTGGTCTATTGGTCTATTGGTCTATTGGTCTATTGGTCTATTGGTCTATTAGTCTATTAGTCTATTGGTCTATTAGTCTATTAGTCTATTAGTCCAACCCTCATTCTAAAAGTAGAAGAATAGGAAACCCATCCTACCAAATTGATCTAAAGGGACAATGAAGCAGCGTTCACCATTATGCCGTATACTAGTGGATTGTGTGGGTAGCACACTACCCAGCCAATTTAACTTTGTACCAACTAATGCCAAGCTGGGTAGACTAATCAGTGGTGGGTAGTCTCAGAAAAATCTCGAAACACTGGGGGAAAAAAATCAAAGTACCCTAGCCCAGCTCGCCAGGCAAACGCTCTGACGCAGGCAACCCTGCCCAGTACCCTAAATTTAAGCCATATATATTTACATTTTTGAACATTACATGCATATATTAATACATATGAGTATTAGTCCAAAATAGGTTACAAAGTCATTACATCAGTAGACATGTTGTTATATATACCATTACCTCGTAACTGCATTACCTAGGTGTGTGTTGGGGGGGGGGGGTGGATTGATATCATCGCCTCAATTTGTATCTCGGTGAGGGTACAATACCTTTACCATAAGTTATCCTATCAGTCTGATCATCGGAGAGGAGGGGGAGGTGGAGGGGGCTAAGATACGGGGCGCCACAGATAATCCCAGACAGGCCACCGTGCTTGATTATCTTGGATTGAAGTTAAAATTCAAACAAGTGCTCACGCGTTAACGAAGATGGATGTACAGCGGGCAAATCGCGCCCTGTGGGGAATTTCTGAATTATCAGGATATGGGGTAATTCTGAATGCGTGTGCCATGCATTCCGAGTAGTAAATCATGAAATCATGAATATTTCTACAGAATCAGACAAGAAATTGTCATGATAAATACTGCCAGCTATAGAATGAAAAATAAGGTACGGTATACAACATATTCAGGTTTGACCGTTTGACCATTGTCTTTGCTTCCAGAACATGGCTGGAGTCAAAGAAACATGTCAACACTGCGAGATAATTAAACGAGTTTTTTTTAATATGTTTTGGGTTTTAATTTTGTCCTTTATATTTCTTTTACTCTGAGTGATTTGTTTTTTTTCTTGTACTATATATTTCATATTCAACTATAAACTGAAAGTTTGGTTTTTTTTTAAGTTTTATTCATTATAAAATGCCCCTTGCGTACGGATGTATAAATGGCACTGATCAATTCTACTTTCAAGAACTGATATCAAAACCTCATCACAGTCATCACTCCTTACAACTCCCAGTGTGACTGGACACAAAAAGAAGTAGACTCTACCTAGGAGTGCACCCCTTTATAATCTGCACCATTTGCAGTTGCGCACCATATAAGTATGTGCTGACGTACCACAAGTCCAGGGTTCGAATCCCAGTGAAGGCCAAAATTTGTTACCAAGTTTGAAGGGTGCACCTGCGTGTTTTTTTTTTTGTGTGTATATATATATATATATATATATATGCCTAAGTGTATAAGCTTAACTCACTCACACACTTATTGAAAACAAAAGTTCAACTATCAACTACAACTTGTTTCTCAGTTCATTGTTGATTAAGCTATTCTCCTTTCTTTAAATATATTTATATTTATGATTCATAACAAACACTGTGCTTGGAGATAGTATTGTCACAATATTTATTTACAGAAATATAATGTAACAGTCTGTCACAATATTTATTTACAGAAATATAATAGAACAGTCTGCAGTGGCTATAGCTAGCAGATTCGGTAGTTCCCACTGCCAGCGACTGGGTCTAGAGTCTAGACCTAGAGACCCTAAATTTGTCTTAATTATAGAACATTTTGCCAGAGCCTACTCTAGATCTATGGAATAAAAGAAGCAATAATTTAAAAAAAAAACTCGCGGCAGTTATTGATTGCCTTTAATTAAAACGCAAGGCATAGTTTTCTATTTCCAAACCACCTTTTACAAAAACAAAACAAACAAATAATGCATTTCTTGTAGGCTTACAAAAAATACACAACGAAGATTGATGTATTTTCTGTACGTCTGCCTATTATACTGCGTCATTCTAATTATTTTGTCTTCTTTAATCTTGTATCTTGGTGTGATTTTAAAACATTAAAATAATGCACATTTAACACTTTGATGAAGCAGATGTTGACATCAAAGAACTTTTGGGACAACTAGGCTATCATTCTTAGTGAGTTATTACACATAGAAAATACGTGAATCTCTATATATTTGTATATATGTCGTTTACGAATCACTTTATCTATACATAGGCCTATTTATCTTTATATTGTTTTGACTCGTTAAATCGGATTCAATAATAGTCATATCTTTATTAGAAGCTTCTAGATTTTTGCTTGCTGAAGTCAGGTCTATGGGGTCACTTGACTGAACCGGTTTTCGCAGTAATATTCTGTATAATTCTTTCCAACAACTTTCTTTCAACAATGATAGATTAAACAGTATGTATTCAGATGTTGAATAAACAATTTTATTTTATTTAAGTTGTAGACTAAAGATAAGCGTAATCAATAGCAATATAAAACTAAAAGTCGATAACACAGGAGCTCCATACAATTTACAAGTAACAAATCTAGCGAACTGCTCTCTACAAGATCCAAAACTGGACTGATTAAATTAGATAGGGGACTTTACGATGTAATAAAAAATCAAACTTTCCACGGGGGTTCATATGCGCATTACATTTCAAACTGCGACATAGAAATACCGTGATTGAGGACCTAACCCTCAATTTCCATGGAGTAGACGAAGTATTGGTTTCACTCTGCACTAATAACTTTAAGGTCAAAGCTTCCCCTTTCCCTTAATATCTAATACGCACCTATGAAAGGTAAATTTACTCAACGGTCATTCATTTATAACCTAAATTCGTAACAATATAAATATAGGCCTCTATTTATCTACATATTTATTAAGGCACACATCTATCTAGTCAATCAATGAATCTATCTGTTTATTCATTGATACATTGTGTTGTTATCTGTCTCTATTAATCTTTATCTATCTATCTATCTATCCACTCTTCTGTCTGTATATCTTTCTCTATATTTATCTATGTATCCGTCTATCGGTCTGTCTTTTTGTCTCTATGTTAATGAATCTATCTATCTGTCTATCTATCTTTCTCTTCATCTTTCTCGCCATCTTTTTATCAATCTATCTATCTATCTCCCACTTAACAAGGCGCCTACCAAAACCAACAATAGCAATTTTAAAACTTTACCTGTATAAAAGAAATCTTTTTTTTACATTTTGTTCCTTTTTCATTTCCCATATGAAATGAAAATAGCTTGACAAAAGGATGCTTACCTTAATATTACTAAAATAAGAATTCTTAACTCTCCCCGACATCAACAACACAACTCTGGCTAGATACAGGGTTAGGATTAAAAAAAACACAACTAAGAGACAGACATTTTTCTTGAGTTTCTAATTATATTGAAGCCAGAGTCGAAGTTACATAACGTAACCAGGTTAATCATCTGGTTGAAAATGCCGAGTTGGAGCCCCCCGGGGTGCTACTCGTTCTCCGCCCCATCCGCACTCCCTTCAACCCTTCCCTTTGTAACCGGCAGTTCAATTACTCACTCGTCCTTAATGGAGTCTTGTTCGGTGCGTTACTTCTGCTGGGGGACCGTGGACTTGATGGAGGGCAGGTCTCTTACCCCCAGACACCCACAGTCGTGTACATGTAATGTCACCCTGACACATACTCACACACTCACTCACATAAACACACACACGCACACACACAAGCTTAGCGCTTACACACAGGCCACTCACTCAGACCCACACACATTTACTCACATAGACAGACAAACGATGTCACTGACTCAGACAGACACTCATAGACATACATAAAGACGTGCAGACACACGATGCCATTCACACACAGACATATATACACACACACAGACAGACATTCAGACTAACTAGCAGGAAACATTTTTATCAAACATTCTTAGGGTTTCTATGGCAACAAAAGAATCCAATAATTTTGTTTTTGTTTTTGTTTTTTAAATTAAAAAATACAAATCATACAAATTTATTATAAAAAATACATATCCATAAAAAGTACTTTATACTTCACGAGGTAAAGGGTACTTCATGCATTAAACTATTTGATACAGTCAAGTAAAGTTTCTGGGCCAGATTTATCTCATGTTTGACCAAAGAAATGACCTTGTCTAATTCTAACGCCCCCTCCGGATGAAGTATTTTACTTGAAATATCTCTCTTAGCAAGCAAATGTTAACTGAAAGTTAATGTTAACTGCAAGCAAATGCTAACTGCAAGCAAAATGTTAACTGCAAGAAAATGTAAACTGCAAGCAAAATGTTAACTGCAAGCAAATTTTAACTGCAAGCAAATGTGAACTGAAAGCAAATGTTAACTGTAATCAAATGCTAACTGCAAGAAAATGTTAACTGCAAGAAAATGTTAACTTTTTTTTGTTTTTTTTTTGTTTTGCAATGCTAATTTTAAGACTGTTATGGTTTTATTTTCGTTCTATATCTATTCCGTTTATTTCTTTACTTGTTACACAACTATCTCTTTCTCTCTCTAAAAGCTGATCATGACATCAGAAATACATGTATAAGCTTGTGTGCGTGTATCTCTGGCATGGCATTACATGATAAACAGTTTTTAACAACCGATGACTGTTTATTCATTATGTTTAAGAGCAACTGGTATTATTAAAGAGGGTTGAAGAGGATTTTTTTTTTTTTTTTTTTTGCATAGAAATTCTTTTTTAGAGACCAATGATGATCTTAACCGGCTGTCACAATTGTACTTTATTTTTTATGGACCCTATATCTGGCGAATTGTGTAAACTACAAATAAGCTCCCTGTAAGATTACACTGTTGGGTTAACGCAAGGGACGGACATCCCCCGTTGCGCATCCGAGGATCATTGCACGGGACGAGTGCCCACCGAAACTAGATAAGGAGGAAGGAATGGTAATGGTAATGGTAATTTATATAGCGCTTCTATCCATGCTATATTAGCATGCTCAGTGCGCTCTAGAAGACTATTAATCTGTGAGAGGTTTCACTGCTGCCGGTTAAGCGCATGTGATAACAACTCAATATTAACGTCATCTAGTCCCAAAACTCCTGTAGGGCGACAGGGATCTGCCGGTGGCGGGGCTCGAACCCGCGACGTGTCAAGTGGTTTTTTGGTTGACAGTCTGGTGAGCTAACCGCTAGGCCAGCCGGTTTCATGGAATGGCGGCAAGAATACCTGTCTCGCCAGCCCGATGTCTGGATGACTCTAGGTGAATGTGCAGGTATATGAGGTAATGCCGTCTCGTTAATGGCATGTGTAGTGTACTTCGTGTGCCTGAAGGATGCCCAATATCCGGCGTGCCCCATCGAGGCTTATAGAATCGGTTGATATAATTGTAAATACTGCCGAAGATTTTTCGTTCATAGAGATAGTAAATGCCAGCCACGCCGAGCTGATCTCGTGTCTGATAGTGTCAAATCTCTCAAGTGCATGTCCCATCCGCTAGCGCCAAAAAAGATCTTATGTAGGCCAACATGTGTCAAAGTCTGGCCGTAACTTAGCCTTGTCCGTCAAAGACATCAATTGCAGACCGTAATACCTATACAGTGGTCTGACCTAAATCTTATTTGTCGTACCCAAACACCGGTGCCAGTGACATATATTCCACACACATGTCAGTGGCTGGGGGAGGGGGGCACCCGATGAGAGAAACACCTTTGCCGGCCGCAACACACAAACACAAGTCTGACAGCAAGCAACGTGTGTCATTAAATCCCAGAGTCTAGAATTAAGTGTCTGTTGGCACAAAATCCAACCAATCGATACGAGCGGATTGTGGGCGTGTGTGTGTGTGCGTGCGTGCGTGTTTGCGTGTGCGCGTGAGTAGAATCGATTCGTACAGTCGAGGGGGGAGGGGTGTTAGGTCACCGCTGTATGTAGTGTACGGCTGCAGCCCGGATTGTTCATTTGACATTTTACAGAACTGGAATATTTGCCCCGAAGGCTTTGTTAGACAACAGACCTGGGACCTTTCACCCGTTCTCTAAACTAATGACATCCGCGTGCTAAAGAGTGCCTAATTATCTAACTCAGAGCAGTAGTGGAGAGATTTGTTACATGTTAAACCGTAATACCTTTTGTCTTATTTACCGATTCGTCCAATTTCTCATTGACGATTTCAAATAATGAAACTAGAAATAATTAATCTAAGGTAATACGTGCCTCTTTTACCTTTTTAGTGCTGACAACTGTGCCTTTTTTCTACGCGTCATGTACATTTAGTTTTCATAGATTCGTAGAGAGATTCATTGATAAACAAAGTAAAAATCCACCCTTTTCTTTAATATTGCTTTTTTTTTTAAAGTGTATCTTGTTTAACTAATTTTCTTTCATTTATCAAAACGTTGGTTAGCGAATGATTAGTTTACAATTGATGCTTGCCAACTTTAATTTCACCTGTCAACAACTTAAATCGTAATGGACATTTATTGGAGACCATTTGCAGCATTAAGGACAAATAGAACAACAAACACAAAGAAGCTCTTAAAATCTAAGAAAAAAAGGAATAACTTCATTTTTTATTACCAGGATTAAGACAATACAGATTGTAGATTTCATGCATATTAAAAATGAGTCTTTTTCAAACGAATTAACTTAAATGCATTAGAGGAAAGAAGAGCAAAGAGCAAAGTATTTATAACAAGCTACATTGCCCGGCGTTGCCCGGGTGAAAAAAAAAGGACTGTCTGGGGTGCAGATAACAAATTTATAAACTACACTTACTGAATACTTTTAGGAAAGTAAATAAATATTGTAATAGGGTAAAAAAAATAGTCAAATATTTTTATTTAACAAAATCTATATTGCCTATAGATTTACAATGTCTTTTGTTTTTAAAAGTTTGAAAAATTAATTGTCGAAAAAAAAAAGTATAGTCTAACTGGAGAATCGAACCCTGGTCGCCCGTATAGCAGTCCACTACGTTTACCACTGAGCTATCGAAGACACATGTCCGATGTGAAAAATTATGAGACGGTACCTATATTGGGCTAGGCCTAGATAGGTCAGTGACACACGTGTTTTCAAATTGACCAATTGGGATCCTCGCGGGGCTTAACACTGTCTTTTTATATATATAGATACATAAAGTATTTAATTATATCTTAGAAAGAAAACACAACATCATAGAGTTTATCTATTACAATACAGTACTCAGATAGATATAGGGATAAATCACTTATCTTATTCCATATACAAGAACCAACGTATGTAGGGTATATTTCTTCAAGAGTAGCATCCGGGCATGGAATGGGTTACCCGAAAAAAAACTAGAGAAACCAATAACTTAATATCTTTTAAAACCCTTAATCAAAATGCAAGACTAGACTAAAACCACTGATAACTGTAGAACGTAAATTTTTTTTCTTTTATAGAAGGAACGTCTGTAACATATTACAGTCATATAAGATTAGTAGACAAGATAAGTGTAATGCTCTACTGTATTTTTATTTCAGTGCTTTTTGTTCAGGAAATAGAAAGTTTTATTTACATTACTTTTTTTTTCACTTTCATCTTCCTTCCAATGGTCGGGTATGGGGGGGGGGGGGTCGCGGGTAGGAAAAGACAGGCACATCTTTAACTGAGAATTGAGTCGATTTAATGTATTAGGGGGGTTAATATAATCAAGTTCTATAAAGGTTAAGATTAATATAATCAAGTTCTGTAAGGGTTGATATTAAAATAATCCAGTTCTATATGGGTTAATATTAATATAATCCAGTTCTGTAAGGGTTAATATTAATATCATTCAGTTCTGTAAGGGTATATATTAATATGAGCCCAAGTCAAAAGATGCTCTTTCAAGGGAAAAAATTTCATATTCACAGAGAGGTGTAAAAATGCACTTAAGTATTGTCAGAACCTTCCTACACATGATTTGAATAGTGGGAAGATAAGTTATACACTGGAAAAGACACAGTGACGAAAAACGCGAAACAAAAAAAATGGCTGATAGAGGCATCTTGGTGTCACTTAGGACAAATGACAACAAAAAATTGACTTCAGAAAAAAACATACTAATTCTTGATGGATTTCTTCAAAAATTTAACACACATATCTCCATAACCTATATTTATGATATTCAAGAGTATTACAAGCATAGGAGTTGCAAAAGAGGGGGTTTAGGATCATAAACTCCACTCACTTGAAATGACAACAAACTGTCCTAAGCAACACTATTTCTTTTAAACCCTTGTAAAAAAATTATCCCTGCATCAATTTGAGCAAACTTTGTCGCAAACAGTTATTTAAGGTCTTCTTGTATTCACCAAATGAGTTTGAGATACATATAAAGCTCCTAGGTTATTCAAATAAAGTCTAGAAAAAGTGCATGTAATTAGTCAGTTAAGAGTCACCGGCAAAAAAAAAAATATTTTCATCTAAAATGCGTTTTGAGTCATTTTTTAATCAACCTAGGTCAAAATGCTATCTCATGCTATCTTGTTGTCCATGTTTGGTGTGAACTAAGTCCAAGTTTTAACTATTTCATTGCATTTTGACCCTTTAATTGCGATTTTTAAAACATCAGTTTTGAGGTACGACCTTTTGACTTGGGCTCATATAATCCAGTTCTGTAAGGGTTAATATTAATACTAATATAATCAAGTTCTGTAAGGGTCAATATTAATATAATCCAGTTCTGTAAGGGTTAATATTAATACGTTCTCTCTTCGACTACTATCCAATCACATCACTCCACTTAGCCAATGAACGACCATGTATGTGAAGTCTTAGCATTACGGTACCCGCCCCCCCCCCCCACTTTACATCAGCGACCTAAGTCCCCTCCCCTCTCATTCCCTCCCTTCCCATCAATCCGATTTGTTCTACTGAGGTGTGTGTGTGTGTGTGATCTATCTTTGATTCTGTTGTGAAGGTTTGTTCACCTATAACCAGGTCCTAGTGTGGTGCCGCGTGCGACTTTTGCCGCGGCGCTGGAAGAATATCTTGGCTGTAATTAGGTCAAGCTGATTAGGTCAAGCTAATTAGGTCAAGCTAATTAGGTCAAGTTCTGCGCTAATGCTTAAAAGTAGTTGTGTTTTTTTCCTCGTTGCAGTTGCACTCTTCCCATTGCATTACTTGTTAAATGGAGATTGGATTGGGCAGGAATGGGGAGGGGAGGAGACGGTGTCCATCCGTTAAAGTTAAATAGGTTGGCATGCGACATAAGGTCAAGGGTTACAAGATCCGTCTTGTGTCCAAGGCCAACAACTGCATAAGAACAATATCAATGCCATTAATGTTATCCGCGAAGTAAAACAAGTGGCTTTCATTCAGAAATATTATTAAATACATTTTGAAAATGTGGATAGGCTTGCGTAGTTCCACGTTGAAAATTCATCCATCCACTGCTCGCAGAATACATAGTCAATACAGGTTCACCCAAGGACAATTGCATTTTGTGGTCCGTTCACTATTATAGGCCTACAACTTTTAAGTGGTAAAAAAAAAATAAAGCTGCTTCCCTAATTTAAAATTAACACTTCACAAGCAAAAAATAGCTAGTCCAAATTTGTTACGTTTGCGTCTATTTATAGATCTTTTGTCAGCTGATCGATACGTTATTCCGGGTCTTGCTTTGGGGCGGGTGGTAACTCCTGCGTTACCTGCACCAGGTTAACCGGCCTTTATCTCAACCTACAGACACCTACAGACACCTACAGACACCTACATACACCTACTTGGCAATTCCTTATCGACTTACGACGTCTGTCAGCTCATGCCTGCTCCACGTTTGACATTATTCCACAAAACAGGAGAGAGACTGGAAGGAGATAGAGACAAGCTTAAATTAAGTAGGGCTTTTGTGCCTTAAGCAAAAAAAAAAAATTTTTAAATTTCAAATTAACAAACCAAAGACATGCAAGAAAATGTTTAAAAAAAAACGGAACAAATGAAAGTATTAAAAGAAAATGTAAGAAATATTTAAAACACAAAAGAAAGGAAAGTATGAAATGATTAAGGCCTAAAGTAAAATGTAATTAAAGGGAAAAGTAAGAAAAATAAAAGAGTAATACAAATTTATTAAATTATTTGTCGTCAAATATTCTTTGAAGTGTTAAAGTGTAAGGAAAGGTTTATTATAGGTTTGACAGATGCTGAAATGGATGACCAAGAACGTGGGAATCCAACAATGGCAAGGGAGAAATATTGGCACGATAATTGTTTTACAGAATGTTGCCAAGTTCCTCTGTAAACACAATGTCAAGCTGTTGGTGAAAACAAGCCAACTCAAGCGAATGTTACATCACCAAAATTCAAGCCAACAAACAAACAAACAAAATAACAGAAACAAATGTAAGTGGGTAGACCTAATTGTTTTGTGAAGTGTGTGCGAGTCAAATTTCAGGCAATTGAAACAAGCCAAAATATTAACATGAAGTAGAAACTAAAGACACCAAAACAAATATCCGTAAGTGGGTAATTGTTTTGTATATTCTATATTTGTCCGAGTCAAATTTCAGGCGATTAAAACAAACCAAAATACCAAAAAAAATCAAGCCACAAAAAAAATAATAAAAAAAAAATGAAAATAGCTATATATAATCAGATAATTGTTTTGTAAAATAAGGTGCGAGTCAAATTTCAAGCCATTGAAACAAGCCAAACAAACAGAATCACTTTAACATGTGTGAAGTGGAATATTTTTTACACTTTTGGATATCTCAAAGCTAGACCATGATTATATTGGAGACTGTTTTAACCAAGTCATTACAAAGTTATGTTAATTAATTACAAAAAGCTTTAAAGTAAAAACACCTCAAGAAAAAGACCAAGCCGATAAATATATAATACTATTTTTCTTTATCAAACATTATTATTAGACAAGCGGTTATATACGTCAGAGAAGTCTGGACTCCAGACTGCCAGAGAATATCTTACATACCTGGGAAAGAAAAGTCCCCAGGGCAAATATAAGTGGTACCCAGGAAAGATGTAAATAAAAGGGAGCATATGCACAAACCAAGTTGTATGAATTTTAACATAGATGTCACTAGACAAGGGAGTGTTTTACATTTACTAGCTAAAATGTCCCGGCGTTACCCGGGGGATAACAGTTTAGTATTTCTTGAAAAATTAATATTTTCTGTTTTATGTATATTATATAGACTTCTAGATAACTCTTTAATGTCGCCATCCGCAGTTTAAAGTTGAAATAACAGCATTTTTTTTCTCTGAATTATATTTTGTCAAAAATAATATTTAAAAAACTGAAAAACCTGGTGCAGTTAAATTATTTTTTCAAGAAATCAACACCAATAGTTCTCACCTGTCAGAATATGAGATTTGATTAGAGATGGAGAACTGTCTCGTTTCTCCCACACGTAAATTGCATTAGACAAATATGTAGAGAATTGTCAAGTGGCCGTGAGATTCAGTTACAGGGATGTTGTCTGCAGTCATTGTGGCTATTCACTGACACCAGACGAGAAAGCCATCTTTTTCAGGGTATGTGTGTGGTCAAAAATTCGAGGTATGTAACAGGTTTCTGGAAGCAGACGGGATAGTAATTATGGTCAGGAAGGTTTCCCATTAGCTTTTACAAAACAATTTCATTTTTTAGACAAAAAAAAAAAGAGAAATTCATTCGATTAAGCATTAGTCTGCAGATGTTTGTTTTTTTTCTTTTAATACTTTTTGATTCTTTAATCTTATACTTGATGTTTTTTTAGCCAGGAAAAGTTCGAGGCTATTCGGGGCTTTGTGGGGGCTTTACGGGGCTATGTGGGACATGGTAAGCGAGTGAGTTGTCCAAAATGGATTTTTGTAATTTAAAAAGAAATTGCTCCGAGCTTACATTATGTTTGTTGGCAGCGCTATACAAATATTATATTATTATTATTATTAATACAATTAAAGCCAATAGGTAACGCAAAATGTGATTCTACTTGCTGTTTGTTAAAACATTCCCGCTTCCAAGACCTGACCACGACCACATTGACTGTCCGGTGTTCACCGCAGGAGTTTAGAGTGGATGGAAGACTGTGAACCGTTAGTGCCTAACCTTTATAGAGATCTATCTGTGTTTCGATCTACAGTTCGTTCTCCGAGCCCTAAGAGAGTAATTTCATTCTCAGGTTCTCGCTTAAAGAGAAGAGTGATTCAAACATGGCTGCGACCATGAGAATAATTAATTACAAGCAGTGCTTTTTTTGTAAAAAAAAAAAATAGGTGCCGGTACTCAGTGATGGATTGACTAACTTTTAAATCAGTTTCGCATTTTATATTTTAATTCTTATTGTGCGCAATTTTAAAATAATTCAATTTTAACAAATTAATAATATAATAAATTATTAATAAACGTTAAAATACAAAAAAAGTAAAAAATTTTTCCCCACATTGAAAAAGGTGCCGGTACGCCGTACGGTGCGTACCGTCACAAAAAAAGCACTGATTACAAGTAGCTAGTATTGAATGCTCATTATAAAATATTTGACTCGAACAAATATCACTGAAAGCCGAATCCTGCTAATTTTTTTGTTGGTTTTTCTTATTTAGAGAATCGCCATACATATTTTTCTTCTTTTTTTTTTTTGTGTGGAGGGGGGGGGAGGCATCCGTATTTTTTTGTATTCATCCGCGCATTTCATTTGAAACTTCATTAGCATACAGTGAGAGATAATGCAATTGTAAAGACAGACTAGCTCTTTTTTTTTTTTTTTTTGCTGTCGCTGGCATCTGTTGCTGCATAGATAATACATGTTTCTTAAAACTTTAAATATACAAAAAAAACAGCTTTTAGTTTCAGCAACATTAGACATTTCAACATATTTAGATATTATACATGGACTTTATAAATTACAATAAAATGTTTTTAACTAAACGAATGCCTTTGTTGCTATGGAATTTGTGTGTTTTTTTAGACCACATGGTTGATCAATCAAAATATATGTGATGATTGTGCTCTTACCACAAAAAACATAATTTTCATCGATTAGAAAAAAAAACATCAAAGTAAAATGTAATTAACACATCGGGACGTATAAATTGTTGTATCGACTGGTGTATCATAACGACACCATGCGTGTTACACAATATAGACTGGTGTATCATAACATCACATGCGTGTTACACAATATAGACTGGTGTATCATAACATCACATGCGTGTTACACAATATAGACTGGTGTATCATAACATCACATGCGTGTTACACAATATAGACTGGTGTATCATAACGACACCATGCGTGTTACACAATATAGACTGGTGTATCATAACGACACATGCGTGTTACACAATATAGACTGGTGTATCATAACATCACATGCGTGTTACACAATATAGACTGGTGTATCATAACGACACATGCGTGTTACACAATATAGACTGGTGTATCATAACATCACATGCGTGTTACACAATATAGACTGGTGTATCATAACGACACCATGCGTGTTACACAATATAGACTGGTGTATCATAACGACACCATGCGTGTTACACAATATAGACTGGTGTATCATAACGACACATGCGTGTTACACAATATAGACTGGTGTATCATAACGACACATGCGTGTTACACAATATAGACTGGTGTATCATAACGACACCATGCGTGTTACACAATATAGACTGGTGTATCATAACGACACATGCGTGTTACACAATATAGACTGGTGTATCATAACGACACCATGCGTGTTACACAATATAGACTGGTGTATCATAACGACACATGCGTGTTACACACTATAGACTGGTGTATCATAACGACACATGCGTGTTGCACAATATAGACTGGTGTATCATAACGACACATGCGTGTTACACAATATAGACTGGTGTATCATAACGACACATGCGTGTTACACAATATAGACTGGTGTATCATAACGACACATGCGTGTTACACAATATAGTCTGGTGTATCATAACATCACATGCGTGTTACACAATATAGTCTGGTGTATCCTAACGACACCATGCGTGTTATACACAATGTAGACTAGTGCAGGGGTCGGCAACCTTTTGTTAATACTGTGCTAAACTAGGTATTTCTAAATCGCTCAGCGTGCCAACCAACAGCTTAAAATCCAAACTCCTATTTTACTTGTTTTATTATTTTCATAAGAAAATTAATTTAACTCCTTTAAAAGACCAAGGCCAAAAGCAAAGGTAATCTATAGATAAAATTGTTAAATTTAAAACAAAAATAATGTTATCCTTTTTATTTGCATTTATACCAAAGACTCCTCTTACTCAGGACATGCATAGCCTATATCCAGCCTCTGCTAGCAGAGGCGATCGCCTACACTAAGAAAATGCTGTTGTTTTGGTAAAATCAACAAATGACATGTTTATAATTGTTTAATACTATTGTTTTACAATGTAAAAAGTCATATTAAGGGAGTAAATACCCGGTACCATGCTTACAGAGCAACCTGTGGGTGTAGTGTCTGTAATATTGCTATATAAACTCAAACCACGGATGATCTTATCTTATCTTATAAGTTTACAGACGTTCCTTCTAGGTAGAAGATTATTACGTCCACTAGGCCCCAAAACTCCTGCAGGGCGGCAGGGATCCGTCGGTGGCAGGGATATAACCCGCGACCTGTCAGTTGGTTTGTATAAAACAATAATCTTTTTAATAGAAGGAGCGTCTATAAACTATAATGTATAAGATAATATAGAAGAACAAGTAAACAAAGTCACTAGAAAACAGTTAGTTTTAAGGGGGTCTTAGGGGGATTAGGGGCTTAGGGTCTTAAGTGTTTAGGGTGTTAAGGTTATTGTAAGGGCCGTAAACATGATATGGTTTAATGTCAATGTGCAGGGTCCGTACAAATGATTGTTAGGCTTAAGGTGGGCTTTATAGCATGTGAATAGTTTTAAAGTGCTATTAATATGATTTAATGAGCAGGACCGTACACTTGATACGTTATATATATGTATTTGGTGTTAACGGTTTCGTGTAGAGGGTCACCTAAGGAGTGAGGAAATGGAAAAAAAAATATTTAAAAAAATCATTCCTTCTCGACCTAAGAATGGAAAAACGTAGGCCACCCAGCAATTATATTTCATTGTAATGTCATAATTAAGAAACAAATGCACAGCCTAAAAAAATTTAATATGAAGTAAGTCGATTATTTGGGTTGAGAATTTTGCCAAGTGGTACATGTATACCATTATTATAAATTCAATAATTTGATTATTTCTAGATCTATGGCAAAATTTATTTGTGTTTTCATGAGCAATGAATATAAATAATGTAAAGTGACTGTGATAGTTGAAAATAAACAAACATTGTGATCTCCTCTCATATTTTCTGCTTTCAAGAATGGTATACATGCACCATTTGGCACTTTAAACTTTAAACAAACGACACTTGTTGGCAGCATTATAGTTACCTTTACAATTAACTACACACATTTATTAGGCATTTTTATAAAAATACACGATCGAAAAATTGAAAACAAACGCAGTGAAGTAAAATCCAACAACAACAAGTATCCATGTTGGAACCAAACTGTGTCTTCTATTCATACGTCTTAAAAAATTAAAAAATAGTGCGCTCATGCTTGGTAATTATTAAGACATTTTAGTGGCTATTAGATCGTTCTTTGTCATTAAATAAATGAAAATGACATAAACCATTAATACAATGAATCATATTAGTAAAGAATTTTGTTAGTTACTTAATAATAGTTTACTTTTTATCACTGCGCCAAGGGAGTGTATCGCTACTGTTAAAAAAACTCGCCTTTGCTAGCGAATACAGAAATTCAAGTTTGCACGTCCTGTATTAAGTAGTTCTTGATTTATACCAATTTCAAAATTTTCTTACCAAACCTTTCACATTAAATTAATGTTAGTTATTATATCATCATTTGGTTATCAAGGTGAGGATCCGGCAACTTGTAACATTAATTATTTTCTTCCCAGATTAACTAAGATTTTAGTTCTTTTTTTTTTATTATTATTTCCGGTAGGAGGCGCGGCGGAGTTTGATCTCCTTGCCCCTCCTTTTGGCCTACTAGGCATCGTATAGTTTTAGGGAGCCATAGCTCTGGGGATGGGGTAACTCAGACCTCCTACACAGTTGTGAAAAATCTAATCGCACCAGGCGGAGAAGATGTACACATTGTGTGAGGAAGCCAAAGTGATCGACCCTAGCCAAAAGCCGAGAATTTATTTCATTTGTTGCTAGCTCTTTTTTTTTTTTTTTTTTTTTTTTTTTTTTTTTTTTTTTTTTTTGTTTGTTTGTTTTCAACAATGTTTATTGACACTTTTTACATGTACAATAACATTCATATATTTGTACATTAAGAGGAAGGATAGAAGACATTTATTGCAATTTTTACAATTCTAAAGGATAGAAGACAACATAGAGTATTTAAACAAATTTAGATAATTTATGTAGTTGTTGTAGTTAGGTTTAGACTTTCACATCCATTCATTCTGTTTATTTGACATAGTTTTCCAAATATGTTTATTCTAGATTTTACATGTACAATCTCATATATTTTACAATGAAGAAAAGAGGATAGAAGAACAGTACATACATAGTTAAGGGGATAGAAGACAAAATAATTTACGAGACAAAAAGTTTTCTAACTTTAAATTTAAATTCATTCATTCTTCTTCTTTTTACATACATGCTTAACATCCATACATATTTAAATTAATTTAAACATGTATTAAACGTAAACATCCATTATTAACTGTAAGATATTTAAAACAACGTAATATGGAGAAAAATAAAACAAGTGTGTAGAAATTATGTACATTTCATTTGATAGCTCAACAATTTTATTAGGTCGAACTGACTGGTACACTAGTTTTGTTGAGAGGAAGTGATACGTAGTAACCATACACACTGGGTAGTTAATGTAATGTCTAGAAAATGTTCATATAATTTTTTTGTCATATAATATTTACGTATATAGTTTAATAATATATTTTACAGTTTGTTCATTATAAAGTTATTTGTTGTAGGCCAATAGATTTTTATATACAGTATAAAAAAATAAGCAACGTAAGTTTAGAAATATTAGGACAAATATAAAGTGTTAATTCTCTCCCTTTAATTAAAATACAGTTTATAAATTTGATTCAATAGTGATTCCAAACAAGTTATGTTTTGTATATAAAAAATAATACAAACTAATTATTATTTCTTTATATAAATCCATTATTATGGTGTCCATTACAATTTTAATTATTAGAGGCATAATTTACGTTAAACAGTTGTAAATAAACATTTCCTGCATTAATTGTTTGTCCATTTAACCGGAGTTTATCTTTTTAAAATCAATAATTACAACAATTGCATTATTTAATATTATAATGCTATTAAAAAGTCTCTTATAGCCTATTTATTAAATTAATAAAAACTAATTTTGTTTTAGAATTACTTCTATTTATGTTTAATTATAGAAGATGAGCATAAAAAACTATTTTAAATGGAGGCCTAATTAGTCTGTATCAAATATCAATTAATGAGCACCTTGTCTTCGCTAATTTATAATGGCAGATACAAATTAATTTCGTCCTTTCTGAATAGCAAAGTGCAAGTGACATCTTTGAATGCTTAAAACAGCTTTTATGAGCAATAAATGCTGTTCACACGTGTAAGTTGAACCAAAAGCTGAAAATAGAGCGACTACCTGGTAGTTGAGAATAGCAGATGACTTTCCTAATCAGCTTGCTTCCAGATTTTCCCGCAAATTGCCACATGTTGATGCCCATTGATTTGGATGTTTAAAAATCAACTGGCTGCGTTTTAAAATCGCCAATATCCATCCACTTAAAAAATAAAATATCTACATCTAAGAAGATTGCAGTAAGATCAAGCAAGTTAGGCTTAATGTGGTATAACAACACGAGTCCATGAATTTGAAAGTCTTGCCTTTGTTTAGAAAACTCCACATAGAATGCTTTTATGTATTTCTGAAAAAAAAAACTATATATCTTAATATATGCCTTTATAAAAACAAGTACTTATACTGTGGCCACGGTGGCCGAGCGGCAGCGCTTTCGACTGGCGATCCGAGGGTTCTGGGTTCAAATCCTGGTGCAGTAAAGGCTATTTTTCTCTAGACATGAGGGTGCCCCTGATGGGTACCTGACACCAATTTGGGGTAAAGCAAAAGCGGCTGGGCATTGTGCCTCGTATGCCGTGGTGAACTGGTAAACGCTGCCCTATGGTCAGTTTGGTCCGAAAAGTACTTTACTTACATATAGTTAAATGTTTTCAAATTTATTTCACTAAAGATGCATAGATACCAGTTCCAGTGGTCCTCGTAAATGCGTTCAACTCACTGAAATGTGTCGCTCTGTCATTCAGAAACATATGCTTCAACACTCAGTTTTTCTTATTTAGAACCTGCAAATGTTGTTTTTATTTTCATCAATAAAAAACACCTCTTAAAGGTTTTCGGCGTGCCATTGAACTAGCTTGCTGACCCCTGACCCCATAACGACACATGCGTGTTACACAATATAGACTGGTGTATCATAACATCACATGCGTGTTACACACTATAGACTGGTGTATCATAACATCACATGCGTGTTACACACTATAGACTGGTGTATCATAACATCACATGCGTGTTACACACTATAGACTGGTGTATCATAACATCACATGCGTGTTACACACTATAGACTGGTGTATCATAACATCACATGCGTGTTACACACTATAGACTGGTGTATCATAACATCACATGCGTGTTACACAATATAGACTGGTGTATCATAACGACACCATGCGTGTTATACACAATGTAGACTGGTGTATCATAACATCACATGCGTGTTACACACTATAGACTGGTGTATCATAACATCACATGCGTGTTACACAATGTAGACTGGTGTATCATAACGACACATGCGTGTTACACAATATAGACTGGTGTATCATAACATCACATGCGTGTTACACAATATAGACTGGTGTATCATAACATCACATGCGTGTTACACACTATAGACTGGTGTATCATAACATCACATGCGTGTTACACAATATAGACTGGTGTATCATAACATCACATGCGTGTTACACAATATAGACTGGTGTATCATAACATCACATGCGTGTTACACAATATAGACTGGTGTATCATAACATCACATGCGTGTTACACAATATAGACTGGTGTATCATAACATCACATGCGTGTTACACACTATAGACTGGTGTATCATAACATCACATGCGTGTTACACAATATAGACTGGTGTATCATAACATCACATGCGTGTTACACAATATAGACTGGTGTATCATAACATCACATGCGTGTTACACACTATAGACTGGTGTATCATAACATCACATGCGTGTTACACACTATAGACTGGTGTATCATAACATCACATGCGTGTTACACAATATAGACTGGTGTATCATAACATCACATGCGTGTTACACAATATAGACTGGTGTATCATAACATCACATGGATGTTACACACTATAGACTGGTGTATCATAACATCACATGCGTGTTACACACTATAGACTGGTGTATCATAACATCACATGCGTGTTACACAATATAGACTGGTGTATCATAACATCACATGCGTGTTACACACTATAGACTGGTGTATCATAACATCACATGCGTGTTACACACTATAGACTGGTGTATCATAACATCACATGCGTGTTACACACTATAGACTGGTGTATCATAACATCACATGCGTGTTACACAATATAGACTGGTGTATCATAACATCACATGCGTGTTACACACTATAGACTGGTGTATCATAACATCACATGCGTGTTACACACTATAGACTGGTGTATCATAACATCACATGCGTGTTACACACTATAGACTGGTGTATCATAACATCACATGCGTGTTACACAATATAGACTGGTGTATCATAACATCACATGCGTGTTACACACTATAGACTGGTGTATCATAACATCACATGCGTGTTACACAATATAGACTGGTGTATCATAACATCACATGCGTGTTACACACTATAGACTGGTGTATCATAACATCACATGCGTGTTACACAATATAGACTGGTGTATCATAACATCACATGCGTGTTACACAATATAGACTGGTGTATCATAACATCACATGCGTGTTACACAATATAGACTGGTGTATCATAACATCACATGCGTGTTACACAATATAGACTGGTGTATCATAACATCACATGCGTGTTACACAATATAGACTGGTGTATCATAACATCACATGCGTGTTACACAATATAGACTGGTGTATCATAACATCACATGCGTGTTACACAATATAGACTGGTGTATCATAACGACACCATGCGTGTTATACACAATGTAGACTGGTGTATCATAACATCACATGCGTGTTACACACTATAGACTGGTGTATCATAACATCACATGCGTGTTACACAATATAGACTGGTGTATCATAACATCACATGCGTGTTACACAATATAGACTGGTGTATCATAACATCACATGCGTGTTACACACTATAGACTGGTGTATCATAACGACACATGCGCGTTACACAATATAGACTGGTGTATCATAACATCACATGCGTGTTACACAATATAGACTGGTGTATCATAACATCACATGCGTGTTACACAATATAGACTGGTGTATCATAACGACACCATGCGTGTTACACAATATAGATTGGTTTATCCTAACGATGATGTATCGATTTCTCGAGGAGGCTAAAGGCAACGAGTTCAACTCCCCTCCTACCCACCCCCCACCCCCGGTCCTTTTTCATCCAACCGCTTAGACTTAAAAAAAACACAAGAATTTAGATCATGTTCCCATTCAACTGTTAGTATTTGCCAACCTTTGGATAACCCCGCATGACGCACAAACGCGAGCTATTACGGTTGGCAGCCATTTGCCTCAATATACATTTTCCTCTATTTTTTTTTTAACCCTCGGCAGCTAAGTGTATCTAATCGAGTTATCTCATATGGTAACGTTACTTCAAGCTTGCCAAAAAATGTTCTTGATGCATTCTTACTTTAGCTTTTAAATGAAAAACAAAAAACGTGTGGTAATATTCAAAGATTTTTTTAAAAGTGTTTAGATCCTCCTTAATAAGTTTGTTAGTGCAAAGTGAGGTGAGCGGAAGCTAGCTAGACGCCATTTTACTCCCATATCACTGATCAATATAAGCGAGGAATACAATTCGCATAGGAAGAAATCACCTATAATTAGAACAAACTTTAAAAATAAATAAATGCGCAAACGTAGTTTAATTCTAACTTGGAAACCCTCGAGATCCTATCTCGGACCACGGATGAGCGTAGGTCGCAATAATCTTCTTTATAGAAGGAGCGTCTGTAAAATATAAGATAAGAGATATGCACTTGTACTTTACTTAAAGATAAGAGGAAGTCTTAAGTAAAAGGCAAGAATTTTCTTCGAAACAAAAGAGTTATTAGTTTTATTAATCAGTGTTATGGTTTTATGGAACAGAGATGGCGATTACAAATGGTGATCTCTTGGCGTCAACCATTTTCCTTCTGTGTCTAATCCATGCTGTTTTTTTAAATATAGACCTGTGTGGGTAATATTGCCATTTTTGCCGAAAACGATTTTAGTTTGACGGGGAGATAATTACGTCATCAATATTTGCTTATTCCGACGCTGTCTACAGCAGGGGTCGGCAACCTATGGCGCGCGTGCCAGGCTTGGCACGCAGACCTATTTTCAGTGGCACGTTGAAGACCCCATTTAAAGACAATTCAAGTCTCTTTTACAAGAAAGTAAGTGCTAGAAGGCTGTTAGGCTGTTGGCACGCTGAAAGAATTAGAAAGCCCACTTTGGCACACTTTTATGAAAAGGTTGCCACCACCTGGTGTACAACACAGCAACCAGTGCATATTATTATATAGGTCTCTCTTCAGTTTCAAAAAAGCAAACTATTTTTTGTTTTCAGTTCATATTGTATTCAGTCAGTTATAGCTGTATTTCATGGTATTTATGGTCTAGGGTTAATGTTTATTATATCTACTCAGTGCATTATCCACAGAAACGATAAAAAAAAAGTGGTATGATATAGACAGTGCTTTGTAAAGAGAACATTGACAAACTGTTCATATGTAAATCTGTAAATCCAATATGAACACTGATTATTTAGCACTTATTAAAATATCCTGCCATCCTTTTAATAGGCTTTTCTATTTACAACTTGCAAGAAAATCGATTTTCTATCATTCACTGTCATTTATCAACATACAGAATTTTTTTTGTTCCCTCCTAGTTTATTGTGGAAATTTCTACTCGTGTGACGCGGAAACCCTAACCTAAAGGGACGGAACTCTTTTTTTTTTTTAAATCTAACATTTCTCGCTACACGTCTCTTCCATAGCCACATACGTAATTAAAGCACGACATGTTTACAACTTTATGTAATATTCAACCCTCAACTACCTCTCAGCCCCACCCCCCCTTTCCATGACCACCCAGATTTCAAAAGTTATTTTTTAATTAACTGAAGAAATTTTTATTATACAGTGATTGCTTAATGGCGCCAATCTTTGGTAGAACCTTAAATTCTGAGAGTGGCGTTGAGTGTGGCACAAATACTTATCCTCTCCCACTCCCTCCCCAATTAAAGATAAGTAATCAGGGCAGGATTAACCGTTAATCAAAATAAGCACGTGCTTAGGGGGTATCAAGGGAAAGGGCGGGTGAGGTGGGGAGCACCACAGAAATTCTCCATAGCATGAATTTGCCATGGTCAGTGGCTCGCTCATGCGGTGCTATACTACAAACGGTGTTGAAAACAAAAAACAACAACACAGATTCCACATAAAATCCCAAACGGAGTAAATTATCAAAGACTTTTTATTCTAAGCAAGTTGTGGAAAACTTTTAGAACAGAAAACGCAGAAATTCGGAAGAACATAAATTCTGTAAGTGAATGTATTTGTAATAAATACAACGCTTATTTAATGAATTAATATTGTTTAGCCTACATTTTGAATAGCTTTTTTTAAAAAGCTTTGGTGCACTAAGATAATTGGAAGCGCTTAGAGCTAACGGTGGGCCTTAATCTGACTCTGTATATATGAAATGCAAGATAAGGACAGGCGGAAACTAGAGCTTTCTAAAGCGCGGGGGGGGGGGGGGGGGAACATTGTTCAAATATTCGAGCGGTACCCACCCATCCTTTAGCCATTCTTTTACCTTTTTGCAAAGTAAGCAGAAACCCAAAACACGCATGTAAAGCGATCAATCAAAAACCCCAACACTGAATATTAAACATGGCTAGATAAACCCAGGGCTCTGGGGAATCGCTGTGGGTAGGGATATGGAGCGGTGCGGGGGAGGGGGGGATTTCTCTTGGGGCAAAGACAAACAAGTAAACCATTAGAAGATGAACGTATTGCAAAGCCGATCGCCGATACAGATGGATCGGTCACACCTTCAATAAAACAAAAAATTCTCGCTCAAAGATACACACACAGATGAAGACACACACACACACACTCACACACACACACGCACACATACAGTACTACAGTGCGTTGGCGTAGTGCAGAGTCGTAGCTAGGATATTAAATATGGTTTTCGCCACAGGGAGGATCTTTAAAATTGGCGCCCTCGCCGCCTCCCCGTTTAATCACCTTTTTGTTTCTATTGGTAACGTTGTAGGCCTCGTTTCGGCGCCTCCCTACCTTTGCGACCAAGGACTTATGTACCTGCCCCCCTCCCTCTCCTATAGTCTTAGCTACGCCTCTGATCGAGTGAGCGATGGTGGGCTTGTATTGTAAATTTAAGTTTCACATCCTTGTTATCGGACAGCTAGAAATACCGTAAGTAGTGCAATGCAGCGCCCCAATGACAAATAAGTAGTGCAATGCAGGGCCCCAGTGACAAATAAGTAGTGCAATGCAGGGCCCCAGTGACAAATAAGTAGTGCAATGCAGGGCCCCAGTGACAAATAAGTAGTGCAATGCAGGGCCCCAGTGACAAATCAGTAGTGCAATGCAGGGCCCCAGTGACAAATAAGTAGTGCAATGCAGGGCCCCAGTGACAAATAAATAGTGCAATGCAGGGCCCCAGTGACAAATAAGTAGTGCAATGCAGGGCCCCAGAGAAAAATAGATAATGTAATGCAGGGCCCCATTGACTAATAGTGCAATACAGGGCCCAGTGAGAAATAATGCAACGCAGGGCATCAGTGAGAAATAGTGAGATGCAGGGCCCAGCGACAACTAAATAGTTAAATGCATTGTCCAGCGACAACTAAATAGTTAAATGCATTGTCCAGCGACAACTAAATAGTGAGATGCAGGGCCCAGCGACAACTAAATAGTGAGATGCAGGGCCCAGCGACAACTAAATAATGAGATGCAGGGCCCAGCGACAACTAAATAGTGAGATGCAGGGCCCAGCGACAACTAAAGAGTGAGATGCAGGGCCCAGCGACAACTAAAGAGTGAGATGCAGGGCCCAGCGACAACTAAAGAGGGAGATGCAGGGCCCAGCGACAACTAAATAGTGAGATGCAGGGCCCAGCGACAACTAAAGAGTGAGATGCAGGGCCCAGCGACAACTAAAGAGTGAGATGCAGGGCCCAGCGACAACTAAATAGTGCGATGCAGGGCCCAGCGACAACTAAATAGTGAGATGCAGGGCCCAGCGACAACTAAATAATGAGATGCAGGGCCCAGCGACAACTAAATAGTGAGATGCAGGGCCCAGCGACAACTAAAGAGTGAGATGCAGGGCCCAGCGACAACTAAATAGTGCGATGCAGGGCCCAGCGACAACTAAATAGTGAGATGCAGGGCCCAGCGACAACTAAATAATGAGATGCAGGGCCCAGCGACAACTAAATAGTGAGATGCAGGGCCCAGCGACAACTAAAGAGTGAGATGCAGGGCCCAGCGACAACTAAAGAGTGAGATGCAGGGCCCAGCGACAACTAAAGAGGGAGATGCAGGGCCCAGCGACAACTAAATAGTGAGATGCAGGGCCCAGCGACAACTAAAGAGTGAGATGCAGGGCCCAGCGACAACTAAAGAGTGAGATGCAGGGCCCAGCGACAACTAAATAGTGCGATGCAGGGCCCAGCGACAACTAAATAGTGAGATGCAGGGCCCAGCGACAACTAAAGAGTGAGATGCAGGGCCCAGCGACAACTAAAGAGTGAGATGCAGGGCCCAGCGACAACTAAATAGTGCGATGCAGGGCCCAACGACAACTAAATAGTGAGATGCAGGGCCCAGCGACAACTAAAGAGTGAGATGCAGGGCCCAGCGACAACTAAATAGTGAGATGCAGGGCCCAGCGACAACTGAAGAGTGAGATGCAGGGCCCAGCGACAACTAAAGAGTGAGATGCAGGGCCCAGCGACAACTAAATAGTGCGATGCAGGGCCCAGCGACAACTAAATAGTGAGATGCAGGGCCCAGCGACAACTAAAGAGGGAGATGCAGGGCCCAGCGACAACTAAATAGTGAGATGCAGGGCCCAGCGACAACTAAAGAGTGAGATGCAGGGCCCAGCGACAACTAAATAGTGAGATGCAGGGCCCAGCGACAACTAAAGAGTGAGATGCAGGGCCCAGCGACAACTAAATAGTGCGATGCAGGGCCCAGCGACAACTAAAGAGTGAGATGCAGGGCCCAGCGACAACTAAATAGTGAGATGCAGGGCCCAGCGACAACTAAATAGTGAGATGCAGGGCCCAGCGACAACTAAATAGTGAGATGCAGGGCCCAGCGACAACTAAAGAGTGAGATGCAGGGCCCAGCGACAACTAAATAGTGCGATGCAGGGCCCAGCGACAACTAAAGAGTGAGATGCAGGGCCCAGCGACAACTAAATAGTGAGATGCAGGGCCCAGCGACAACTAAATAGTGAGATGCAGGGCCCAGCGACAACTAAATAGTGCGATGCAGGGCCCAGCGACAACTAAATAGTGAGATGCAGGGCCCAGCGACAACTAAATAGTGAGATGCAGGGCCCAGCGACAACTAAATAGTGAGATGCAGGGCCCAGCGACAACTAAATAGTGAGATGCAGGGCCCAGCGACAACTAAAGAGTGAGATGCAGGGCCCAGCGACAACTAAATAGTGAGATGCAGGGCCCAGCGACAACTAAATAGTGAGATGCAGGGCCCAGCGACAACTAAAGAGTGAGATGCAGGGCCCAGCGACAACTAAATAGTGCGATGCAGGGCCCAGCGACAACTAAAGAGTGAGATGCAGGGCCCAGCGTCAACTAAATAGTGAGATGCAGGGCCCAGCGACAACTAAATAGTGAGATGCAGGGCCCAGCGACAACTAAATAGTGCGATGCAGGGCCCAGCGACAACTAAATAGTGAGATGCAGGGCCCAGCGACAACTAAATAGTGAGATGCAGGGCCCAGCGACAACTAAATAGTGAGATGCAGGGCCCAGCGACAACTAAATAGTGAGATGCAGGGCCCAGCGACAACTAAAGAGTGAGATGCAGGGCCCAGCGACAACTAAATAGTGAGATGCAGGGCCCAGCGACAACTAAAGAGTGAGATGCAGGGCCCAGCGACAACTAAAGACTGAGATGCATTGTCCCGTTACAGATAACACTGTTTCTATTACCAACGACGTAATGTCATATTTTTTTCTTGTTGTTCATTCCTTTATATTAATTTCACACAAAATTTTAGGCTGGTAGGCGACCCACCGACCCGACCTTCGGAAAGTTAATTGACATCTTATCGATCTAAAACTAGATGCTCTGGGCAACTCATTCTATGAAAAATTTCAGCCACATCCATAGTACACCAGTATACGTTTTTTAAATTATTTTTATTTTTGTTTGCACTTTATGATGCAATTTGTAAATCCCTATTGAACGCACAGGAATTCAAATTCCCAATATTTCGATATAATAAAAAATGGAGCACGATATATCTACTTCGCTTTTGTCTTTTTCCATTGTTTGTTTGTTTTTGTGTTGTTTTTTTCTTTTTGCACAGAGAAAAATAAGTGATAGTAAGACAAAACTAAAATGGATATTAGACCTCAGTATTTATACCAGAAAACTTTTGTTCTAAGGGTTTGTTTACTTAACAGTTGTCATGGCCTATATTGCTCATGCAACTGTTTGTTCTATGGTAAAAGATCTTCACAAACACAAGCTCAAAGGGATCTGTGGTCAATTGTTTCCACATTCTTCTTATACTTTGGCACTTAAAGTGAACTTATACAATCTCTGATATCTTATAATTACAAACATTAATTAAATCTTCTTTGGAATTGATTATAATTATAACAACAATATATGACAATAATGATAGGACAATACTATTATGACAATAACAGTAGGCACACCACGTCATATTGTCGTGTGTCCACGTTTTTTCCCCGTCGATACGACGTGGTGTGCCCGCTGGAAGACGAGGTTCTCTGCCCGCTTAAGGCCATCGCGAAATAGAGTCTTTCCTAACTGTCTGTTAACCATTGGAACAAATGCGGCGATATTATGGACAAGACACAACTCAATGATAGGTACTAAAAAGATCCACTCTCATATTTTAAAAAAAAAACTTCTTTTTTTTTATCCTCATTCTGTGGAGTCTACAAGCCTGTGGCTATACATTAAATACACTGACTGCTGTGGCTATACATTAAATACACTGACTGCTGTGGCTATACATTAAATACACTGACTGCTGTGGCTATACATTAAATACACTGACTGCTGTGGCTATACATTAAATACACTGACTGCTGTGGCTATACATTAAATACACTGGCTGCTGTGGCTATACATTAAATACACTGGCTGCTGTGGCTATACATTAAATACACTGACTGCTGTGGCTATACATTAAATACACTGACTGCTGTGGCTATACATTAAATACACTGGCTGCTGTGGCTATACATTAAATACACTGACTGCTGTGGCTATACATTAAATACACTGACTGCTGTGGCTATACATTAAATACACTGACTGCTGTGGCTATACATTAAATACACTGACTGCTGTGGCTATACATTAAATACACTGGCTGCTGTGGCTATACATTAAATACACTGGCTGCTGTGGCTATACATTAAATACACTGACTGCTGTGGCTATACATTAAATACACTGACTGCTGTGGCTATACATTAAATACACTGACTGCTGTGGCTATACATTAAATACACTCACTGCTGTGGCTATACATTAAATACAATGACTGCTGTGGCTATACATTAAATACACTGACTGCTGTGGATACAACAAGAAATCAATGTCTTAACCCTTCCCGTACCGACCTACTTCTATCTATGCTGCCTTCAGTTCCGCTATATACGCGCCCGGGACTGTAAGGGTTAGAAGCTGGTTTAGGACTTGACTCATTGTGAGAACTGTCCGAGTCTAAAAGACACATTTGTAGGAGAGAGTTCACTCGGAGTGAGTGTGGAGACCTTAAGTCGAGTTCACTTAGTGGCGGGTAGGACAATTGATAGAGGAATAAAGGAAGTTAGTGTGTAGCCTGGTCTGTCGAAACTTTTCTTTTTTTTTTCTCTCTTTTTCATATTGCATTGAAGGAAAAGATTAAAAGTTGATTAGTATTTTTGTTGTTGTTGTTATTGTCTAATAACGAACAATATTGCCAGTTCAACTAGAATCTACACAGAAGCGCAAATATCGCCGCGCCTTTGAAGTATTTCTATTACATCAATAAACTGAGACATTTGGATTATATATACACAGAGCCTAGTTTGTGGTAAGCTTCAAACATTTGTTAATGGCTGCCTCCGAACATATTAAAGATTCGGTGGACAGAAAAAGTAAAGAACACCGACTTGTGGCGACAAACAAATCAGGATCCCCTCGAACAGCAGATCGCCAGGAGAAAGTGGCGGTGGATTGGGCACACCTTACGGAAGCCCCCACAAGACATCACGCGACAGGCTCTGTAGTGGTACCCCCAGGGAAAAAGACGGGTTGGTCGCCCGAAGACCACCTGGAGACGCTCCTGCGAGGAGGAAATGGCAAGCTGCAACCTGTCATGGGGTGAACTAAAAAAGGCTGCCCAGAATCGAGTGCGCTGGAGAGCTGTTGCGGAGGCCCTATGTTCCACAAGGAACCAAAGGAATTAAGCAAGCAAGTAAGCAAGCTAGTTTGTGGATTATTTTTCGATGTATACGTGTGTGTTCTAAGTGCAGTAAATATTAAACTGATTTCCATAAAATATAAATATCGTACATCCAAAATCCAATAGTGCCCAAAAGAATAGGTTCTGCTATCAAACCTTGTAGACCAGCGGTTCCGAACCTGTGGGTCGCCATTTCATGGGGGTCGCCAAGGACCATAGGAAAACACTAGTCTTATTTTTGATGGTCTTATTGAGACTTTCCACAACAACTTGTACAACACAGTACTCTTCGATTGCGCCACCTCACAACCCTCGACAGTGTGTAGCGGGGTCGAAAATGGGACGTGTCCTAGCACCAACACTCTTTAGACTAGAGTCTAGACCAGGGAATGGAAACCTTTTGTTAATAGTGTGCCAAAGTGGGATTTCTAATTCATTCAGCGTGCCAACAGCCTAAAACTCACCATGCTTTAGCACTCTATTACTTATAGAATATACTTAAATATTTTTTTTAAGTCTTCTGTGTTCCATTAAAAATCGTATTGTTTAATAAGTCGGGCACGCTTGTCATAGGTTGCCGATCCCTGGTCTAGACTATTCCTCATTTCTTTTCTTTCTTCAAACCTCAAAAATAAGGCTTTTCAAAAATTCTAAACAATAATATAGTATGTACATTCTATTAAAAGAAGTAAATGCGTATTAATGAAAGCAAGTTAGTAGCTAAAAAGGTGTTTTCAAAATGACATTTATAATGTAAAAATATTTATTAATTGATTGTTCATTTTACGTATTTTTTTATCAATTTGACTACCGGTACAGGTATATGCATATACAATATTTTATTTTTCTCAAATGCAAATTGTGTAGTAAAAAATTGTTTAATAAAATCACTGCCCCAGAGACTTAAAACTAGGAATATTATCTCCCTTGATTAGATTTAGTAAACATTTGTGTAATTATTTTTTTTATATCGAGTTCGCTCACGTTGAATTTTGTTTAAAGAAATTAAAAGAATATACCAACATTATATGTTAAATCTTAATTGGGGTCAAAAATCATTTCATGGGGGTCAAAGAACCATTTCATGGGGGTCAAAGAACCATTTCATGGGGGTCAAAGAACCCTTTCATGGGGGTCAAAGAACCATTTCATGGCAAAGACCACCGGAAAATACATATTTTATCAGTCTACAGGCGGGCCCACCCACATGCAGATACATGGATACATCCACATTCTATTCTGTGCATACTAGTACCCAGCATTATGACATCAGCGCACCAACCCCATCACATACCTACTTTAAGCAGTTGCGAAAACAGTCGGATACGCCGAACTACTATTTCACACTGAAGTCAGATGGTTGTCGAGATTAAAAATGTAAAAAACGTGTTTTGAACTTCCTGATAAACTCAGAACTCTTTAACTTTAAAATAATAATAATGGTCATTTCTTATAGAAAGCAAGACTGCAGTTCAAAGCACTTTATGGCGATAAAAGTGAACTGCAGAAAATAACTTACTTTGTTGACATCTTTGAAATCTTTAATGAGTAAAATTTATCACTGCAAGGACTGCATGTAACTTAACTTATCTGCTTTTTTTTTAAGGAACATGACATTAAACCAGACAAAAGGATTACGATAAGGATTTTTACGATAATGATTTTTTGTGAAAGAACACTTGCACATTCTGGCAGACGAAATTTCATCGTACCTTTCAAATTTATCTGACACTTCATTTGCACTTGAAAGAAGGTCATGCACAGTCACATTTGAAGATGTTTTTGAGACAACACAAGTGGAGTTCATTTAATTTATTAACAACTAATTTCTCTACAATGCAAATTACAAAATTCAGGATCGGGTGTTTGCAGTCTTATACTATTCTGTCTGAGACTGTGTTGCACCTTCATTTTCCATCTCCAACAACATATCTTTGTGAAAGGGCTTTCCAGTTTGTTGATTATTAAATCTAAATACAGAAGTAGACTTGTTGTGAAAGATGATCTTCGCTGTGTAAGCCGATGTGTAAATACACAATCTCAATCATAGCACTGACGTTGTGTTGTAATTAGAAATAAATATTTCACAATATATAATTTTAAATGGATTCTTGTGAATAATCACTGTGCTTTAATTATGTTCAATTTGTAACACTGACAATACATCCTGCATATGGGATATTTATATTACATTACATTGTATAACAGCAACATAGGCCTATTACAGTTATATGAGATATTTACATTACATTTTATAACAGTAGCACATTACAGTTATATGAGGTATTTACATTACATTGTATAACAGTAACATATTACAGTTATATGAGATATTTTACATTACATTTTATAAGTAGCATATTACAGTTATAAGGTAGCGACGAAAAAAAGTTTATGGTTGGTGGTCGCCATAACGTGAAAAGCTGTATAAAAGGGTCGCGGCATTAAAAAAAGGTTGGGAACCATTGTTGTAGACGAATAAGCTAATAGTGTTTGACGGGTACAAAGTGCTCATAGTGCACCACTGCCTGGAGTACACTCGCTCCAACTGGGCGCACGCTAATTTGTGCACCATGCTGGCCACACCATTGCCTGTCACCACACAGTCTACTTTATATCTCTCTCTCTATATATATATGTGTGTGTGTGCAACGGTTTGTTGTCAGCTGAGCTGATACACAGACGCCTGATCTAAACTCAGAAAGAAAACAAAAAGAAAAAGTCATAGTGACATCACTGGCCATTACGAATCAATAGTGTATTACGTATTGTGTCAAAATGACCCCCCCCCCCACACACACACACACGAAGTTGAAGCGACCAGTGCGACCTTTAATAATTGTGGCAAAGAAGCGATTTCGATTTCGGTCTGTAGGTCACTTCAACTTTGTGTATGTGGAGAGCATAGACATGAGCTCTATAAATGCCAAGTTGTAACTCCAAAGCAGTATTGCGAATTGCGGGGGGAAAAAAAGTTATAGGTCCCCTTCAGATCATAGTGATGTACTAGCGATGGAACTATAACAGTTTATTTCAGAAGAACTAAAACAGTATATTTCAATGGAACTATATAATACTATATTTCAGTGGAATGATATCACTATATTTCGTCCCTAAACGAACATTTTTGTGATGTTTGTAGCTATTTCCCTCTGGCACTGTCTAGACTTTGCTAATCACGAGAATAGTGTGGAAAGGTATGTTACTTGTACTAAAGGCTAGACTAGTATAGGCGATGATAAATGTTGATGGATAAAGAAGTGACGAAAATAAAAGTCTGGTAAACGCTGCAGATGTCTTTTACTACCGAGTCAGAACATCTTTCCAACAAATGACGCAGACGTCTCCGTTAGGTTTAGGTGGCAGCACGTAATATTTGAAAATACTCCCTCCTTTTCACTCCTCTTCCTCCACCTGACACCCTAAAAAAGGATAAGGTAAAAAAGGGGTTCCCCTCAATCATGTCACCATTTAAGGAAGTTGTAATAAGGCGCCATCTAGATGACTTTACTAAATCATGTCACCATTTAAGGAAGTTGTAACAAGGCGCCATCTAGATGACTTAACTCAATCAATATTTAAAAAATTGTTTCTTTTCTTTATTTTTTTTAAGTCTTCTATTAGTTATTCCCACAAATTTCAATTCAATCATAAAGCACGCCAGCCTATCAGATGACTTGTTCTGTAGGTAAATCTCTCTCTCTCTTAGTCTTTATCGCTCCCCGTGGAGCATAAGACAGCAACAAAGTTCCGCCAGGCCTCCTTATCCTGGGCGAGCCATCTGATTTCATGCCATGTTTTGTTGGTGGCCTTTGCTTCCTCGTCCATTGTCCTCCTCCACGTTCCCATTGGTCTTCCCCTTCGCCTTTTTCCTGGTGGAGTCCATTTCAATGCACCGCTTGGGAGCCTCGTTTTATCCAAGCGGAGGACATGACCCAGCCATCTCCATCTTCTTTTCTTGATATCTTCGATGAAGAAGTTTATTCCAGTTCTCTTTCGGACTTCATTGTTGGAGATGTGGTCTTTTCAGTTAATCTTTAGTATGCGTCGGAGACATCTTCCTTCAAACCCTCTGAGGCGGCTTTCGATTTTGGTATTGGTCTTCCAGGTCTCTGCAGAATAGAGAAGGACTTAGCGTACATTTGACTTGTACATTTTCAGTTTTGTTCTTAGCCGCAGAGAGGATGACTTCCATATTTTCCACAGTTTGTTGAAGGCCTGAGCTGCCATAGCTAGTCTGGTGGAGATTTCCATGTCTATGCTTCCATTAGCTGAGATGTAGCTGCCAAGGTATTTAAAGTTTTCAATCTCTTCTATTTCTACACCATTGGCATTTGTCTTTTGGCAGGTAAGTATGAAAGCCATACTATTTCAATAGGGCGTTTGCAATCACGTGACAAAAGCACATGATTTTTGTTTACTTTGTGTAGTGGTGTACAATGACCGCTGTATTAATAAAGTTTCATGTAGGCTCGAGCTTTTATTTAAATGGTGATATGTGTTTTAAGTCTTTTTAAGATTTAAGCTGTTTTAGGCCTATTATCATAGACATAGATCATAGAAGATGATCTACTACTATTTACCTCCTTATTTTTGAGTAGGATAGCCAATATTCATAAATAGAGTCTATGTGAATTTGGCATGATAAAGAACATTCGCCATATTTGTTCCCCAAGTGGCTTCTATTTACAAATGACGTCACTAAAAAACTTAAGTTCCGCCCATTGCAAACGCTCTATATACAAAAATGTCCTGGAAGGAGATCTTGAAAAGTTAACATGGCGGGACTGTGGGGAAAGTTTGTAATTGATGTTTATTTTAGCTTTGATTGCCTTTGTGTATGATGAATCATGACAGAGGAAGCGGAAGTAAACGGAGGTAAAGGAAGGGTTAACAAATATTGCACCAATGCCTGACGTCATTTAGGGATGGCTCCATTTACTGGAGACACAAGCCAGAGACTTGGATGTTTAGACAAGGACACCATCACTCACTGGGCTAGCAGGTCGCTGTATGTACAGGTCTTACGCCAGAGTCTTGTACCATCCGTTTATCCCACAAGTTTTATCTCCTACTATTTAAACAGTAATCAACAAAGTTGGTATTCTATTTTTTTCCTTTTTTTAAAAAATGTGTTTGTGTTGGCAAGAGCTAACAGTCTCAAGTTTGGATATCTAGTGTGTGCCTGTGTGAATTACTCGCGTGGAGTATTTATTTGTGGCTCTATTTTTTTATCTTATTCTTTGAATTGGAGGATAACTAGAATATTTTTTTTGGCTTTGTGAATAGCGTATGTGCTGTGGATTAAGAGGATGTGTACTAGATTACATGGGTGTGTTTAGTGGATTATCATTGTTATTGTGTGAGTGAATACGTGAATTGGGCTTGTATAGATGTTTAATGGATTGTGCCAATTCACTCTGGTTATTCACTCTAGTGTATCTGTATGGGCTACACGTCCACATAACAGTGGCATGTACACATACACACACTCTGTTACATTGAATGACTGTTGTAACAAAAAAGCATCAATGCTCAAAGGGATGTTATTCCCCAGACAACTCTTGTACAATGTGTGAAGCAATAAAACATGATTCTCGCAAAGGAAATGTAATCCTCCCCCCTTTTACCGAGACGAACCAATCGAAACGCTCGCTACACAGTAGAGTGATTTATGGGAGATGAAATTATATTGGTCTGTTAGGCTTGTAAGGATACGTTCAATTTTTTTTCTGAAAAATCAGAAAGCAGAAATTTTTTATTATTACACAGAAGGTAAACTAAAAATAGATACCATTGTACAGCCAACTATATTTATAAAACAGTAGTTTACTCAGCTTTTTATACTCTTTGTAACATGGCTTACACCAACCAGCGCTTTCCCACAAGAAAATTTTTGTGAAGGCGAGATATCAGAAAGCTGGTGTGATTTCAAATCTTTGAACGAGCCCACCATCCGATGTTTGAAACGCCGAAATATAAACAAAATAAAAGTGTTACTAGTAACGATGAAACTCTTATTAAATTGCACACATTTTCACTGCCACAAAAACATCATCACCACTTGTACACAGTCAGTCATCTTGGGCCTCTGCAAACATTTATTTCCTATGCGCCTATGATTAACGTCGGACCTCGTTGTATATTGGGAGATATGACTTCGGCAATGACTTTAGTCGACAAATAATTTTCATTGGGGCCGGGAGAGGTCATACACAGTTTTTTCTTTGAGTAATGTAAGTTAGTTTCTCGTTGTTGTTTTCGTCTAAAAAAAAAAAAAAACATGATTATTTAAAAACAGTAAAGTACGAAGCAATCTTCAATTTATGTTTTCATATAAAAAAAAACAGCCAATGCCATCGTTAGAAAGTAAAACAGTATTTCATAATGAAACATTCAGGGTAAGCTTGGTTTACTACTATGCCGTCTGGAAAGGGGCGGCTTTTATAAATTCTTACAAATTTTTAATGTCAAATCGTCTTACTAATCCTTTGTATAAATCAGTGAAAAGAATATAATATTTTCTTCACGCTGGAATCAAGGATGTACATAAAAATCAACAATATTTGATTTCTTATATAATAATAATAATGCTAATATTGCGCATATCCCTTTCTATGCGCTGACAACAGACAGACGAAAATGTATATTATAAGTACAGTACGCTACTGGAATAGGCGAGTCTTCAGCCGCCTCCCGAAGGTGTCGATGCTAGGGCTCTGTTGAAGCTGGAGTGGGAGGGGATTCTAGGCGGATGGGCCCGCGTCGGAAAATGTACGTTGGCCAGCGGACACTAGCATGACAAATGACATGCGGCAAAAAAAGAATATAAAACGACAATTGGGTAAATAACAAACAAGAATAAATAATAACATCGACTATATTATTGTTACTATTATCATTAATAAAAGTAAAAAAGTAAATTATTCCGTTTGCTCTAATTGATCCACATGCCCGGTGAAGTAGCGGTCACCAGTTTCTGTGGCCACGGCGAACTAGGGGGTTTGTGTGGCCAGTACAATGCCACGGCGCCTTACTTTACCCCAACTTTACTGTGTCAGATACCTACACATCAGAGCCGCTCGTCCACCGACAGTGGCCCGTATATCACCAATAGTCAATGTTGACACATGTAGCTGGGCATTCGTTTACTGAAGTAGAAGTCACGGGAGATGACTCCAGTGTATTTGTCTTTGCATTTCAATGTTTGGTCTTGTTATTTCTACCTTAGTTTTAGAAACAAAACCATAATATGTAAATTGCAATACCAGTTGCTGTTTTGGTTTTTTTTTTGTTGCTGTTTTTTAAAAAAAAAAAAAAACTTGCATCGTTTGGTTTGCAACATTTTGTTGATTCATTATGTTGGGAGAGTACTTTTAAGAAATTTAGAATGAATTTACAATTAATATAGAATTGTTTTATAATGAATTTAGAATAGCTACAATCAGTCAAAATATGTAGAATGTAATCAGTGCATATGGATCAGTAACTCCTACTCCCCTTCCTACATATTTAACTACCATAATGAAGAGCTATTCATGGATTCCCACCAATTGAAAGTGGAATATTGCAATATATATGTTACGGCCAAAGCCCGAAGTCGGCCTGATCGCGAAGTGGCCAATATCACCTAACATTTGACCGGCCAAAGCCCGATCTGTTCTTGATTTCGGCCTTGGCCGGCCAGATCGCGAAATGGTCAGGGGCGATCGGCCAAAGCCCGATTAAGAAGGTCATGAGCAGATTTTGAATGTTTGTATACAGTAATTATCACATTAGGCTTATATTGATTAATAATTAAGCTAAATTACAAAATCAGTCAAATTAGTTTATTATAGTAAATTATCCATCTTTTTTTATACTAAATTACAAAATCAGTTTTGTTCATCTATCATAGTACATTTTAGATCTATAATCACTTGTTACAACTAAAATCCATAATGAAATAAGTGCGTAAAGTCGTGTTTGGGGCGTTTTTACACAAGGAAGATCTACCCACGAAATATAACATGGACCAATGAGAAAGGAGTGGGTGGACTTTAAAGTCACGTGTCTCTCTCCCATCCCTTTGTCCAAACATTCCAGTCGCTTGTGGCTTCGAGGGTCCGTCAATGGGTGGGCTTGGAGGGTGTTTTCCCGGTCGTCGGTGTAGGTCACGAGAACAATGATGGCCCTGCCCTGTACAGGATTGACACTTCCTCTCTATCTCTTTTCATAAAATCAAACACGCTCTTTGTCATTGCGACTGGCGCCCCCCCCCCCCAATGTTTATACAACACATGAAACTAGACCGCGCGGATAATGGCTAGATAAAAATACGGTCGCTCCTGCCTGACCTGACCACCTATGTGGATTATCAAAAGTCAATCCTCTACTCACATACACCATCCAGTCAATTTATGACGCAAATGGTGTTTTCATACAGGTAGATAGTTTACTCAATCGTGTGATAATTAATTTCCTTGATAATTAGTGACCACTTCGGCAGGACTTTCTCTGAAAATCAGAAGATGAACAGAAAATTATCGTCACAGCGTATGTATCATTGACCTTGCTACCTTATGCAAGCCGCCATCACACCTGTGCCGCCTACCGAACATTCTTGTATCAGCACATCGGACATTGGCCAGGGATTGCCAGCCACATCGCGAAGTGGCCGGCCAAAGTAGCGTAAACACTGGCAATTTCAAGCACACCGGACATTGGCCAAGCGCCTCGATCTGGCCGCACTTCGGGCTTTGGCCGTAACATATACACACCCAAGACATGATTAATAATAAGTCCTTTTTTTTCAAAAATCTTTCTCTTAGTTTGACCTCTAGCTAGACTAACGAGGGATATCGGCCCTGGTGGGATTGTCCACTGATGTTAATGACGTATGCATTCAATGAGACAAAAGGCCTAATTAAATAAATAATGTATATGGCATGAAGGCTGGATCTAGTTTTTGCCCGCTGCATACATCATTATACATTATTGTTATCTTATATGCTACAGACGCGCCTTCTATATGGAATCTTATTGAGACCTACCTGTATGCATGGTTTAAGCCTAGTCTAACCTTTCGATCAGGGTTTTGATTGATGTTATGCTGTTTATTCTCCTGGTTTGGTCAGACAACCCATTCCATGCCCGTAAGAAATATACACTATTTTAATTCGCACTTGCAGACATGAACCTCGATAATTGTTTGACTTGCTCTGTTTCTCTAGTTCCATGGGTCACGGTAGCCGAGCGGCAACGCGTTCGGCTAGCGTACTGAAAGTCCTGGGTTCAGATCCTGGTGAAGGCTAGGATTTGTTCCCGGTACTGGATGGTATCTATGACTCTACCCAGTTCCGATGGGTACCTGACAATAGTTGGGTCAAATAAAGGCGGCTGGACATTGTATTTGCCACACAATCCTCTAGTATGCCGTGGACACTGATGAGCTTTGCTTCACCGGACCACTAAGGATCAGTTTGATCCGACAGAATTACTTAACGTTTTTTTTTAACTTAGCTCCTTTCAAAATAAGTTAGTAGACTATTGCGCTATATGTCTTGCGCTATATTTCTTGTGCTATATTTCTGGGTTAAACTTTAACCTTTTAACCTTTGCCCTAAATCACCTCAAACCGACTAGACTAGTGACAAATAAATCCCATTTGATTTCCCTTAACCACCAAATTAAGACATGATTTTCAAAGAACTTTTACAGCCGCATTGTTAGTCACAGACAACTGATCACATCTGAGATCGTCTCCGCTTGAGCAGTCATTGGTTAAGATTTAAATGGCTAACGGCAGGTTCTTGTTTCCCCGTTGGCTGGGGGAGGTCACGTGCGGTTGTGTTAAAAATAGTCTTTCTTTTTTTTTTTGGTCACGTGCAAAAACATTTTGTAGTGGAGATAAACCAGATGGGGTTGAGGGGGTGGGGGAGAAGATAGGGGAGTTTACAGGGTGGTGGAAGGGTTGTGTCTTATGTCATGGGGAATTACTGTGAACTTTAAAAGTCTGAGACAGTTGTAATTAAATCCCTTAGGTCTACCGAATCCGTGCACTTCAAAAAATAAAATAAAATAGAAAACTTTAAAACTGGGTAGTCCACAAAACACTAGGGCGGGGGTCGGCAACCTTAGGCACGCGTGCCAAACTTGGCACGCAGAACGATTTTCAATGGCACGAGATAGACTTCTAAGAGGTGTTTTTTATTGATAAAAAAACAAAACACACATCTTGAATGAGGAAAACTGACTATTAAAGCCGATGTTTCTAAATGATATAGCGAAACATTTCAGTGTGTTGAATTTGCATTTACAAGCACCACTGGAATGGGTTTGCATTGAAACTGGACATATCTTGCCGTGAAATCAATTTCAAAACATTTAACTTCTAGTACATCCCTATAAATTATATATTACAAGCTACATTGCCCGGCGTTGCCCTGGTGGGAAAAAAAAACAGGACTGTATAAAGTGCAGATAAAAAATGTATAAACTACACTTAAAAGAAAGCTATAAATCTTATATTTAAATTATTTTATTTTTTTACTGAAGACTTTTAGGAAAGTAATTTAAAATAAATATTGTAATCGGGTAAAAAAAATAGGCAAGTATTTTTATTTAACAAAAATCTAAAGTGCCCGTAGATTTACAATGTCTTTTGTTTTTAAAAGTTTGAAAAAAATATTGTAGAAAAAAAAAAGGTATAGTCTAACTGGAAAATCGAACCCGGGTCGTTCGCATAGCAGTCCTCTACGTTTACTACTGAGCTAGCGAACACACATGTCCGATGTGAAAAATTATTAGACAGTATATAGGCCTAGTTCTAGGTCAAAATAGGTCATTGACACAAACTCACGTGATTTCAAATTGACCAATGGGGATCCGTATGCGGACAAACACTCTTATTATAATATATATATAGATAAGCTAGTTAGTTTGACTTTTTCAGAAGTACATCGAAGCACTCCTAGCGGAGTTTTCTAATCACATCAGGCCTAACTGGTTTGATATTACTGCAACGTTCTTAGATGTAGGTCTTTTTTTTTTAACTTGAGGGATATTGACGATTATAAAATGCAGCAAGTTGAAATTTAAATTTGGTTCAACTTACACTTGTGAACATATTTTATCGCACATAAAAGCTGTTTTAAGCATACAAAGAGGTCACTTACACTTGACCATTCAGAAGTGACTAAATATGTAGGCCTACCTGACATTATACAATTAGCGAAGAGCATTCAAGAGAAGGCGCTCATTAATTAATCTAGACTAATTACATTTCAAAGAGTTTGTATGCTCATCTTCTATAGGCCTAATTAAACATAAATATAAGTAATTCTAAAAGAAATTTATTTAAATTATTTATTAAATAAATATAAGAGACTTATTTAGTAGAACTATACCATGTAATTTCTGTAATTATTCATGTTGAAAATATAAACTCCTTAAATGGACAAACAATTAATGCAGGAAACGTTTATTTACAACTGTCTAACATAAATTATATAAATCCTCTAATAATTTCATACTGTAACGGATACCATAATGTTGGATTAATTTAAAGAAATAATACTTAGTCAGTAATATTTAATATATTTGAAAACATAACTTGTTGGCATCATTATTGAATAAAATGTAGACACGTTTATTTCAATAAAGGGAGATTATATACCCGTTATTTTTTCGCTAATAGTTATAATAAGTTTCTTTTTCTTTGTATTATAAAAAATGAATGGCTTACGATTTATAACTTTGAAAAAAAAGTGTTAAAAAAAGTGTTTTAAAATTATATCAATATTATATGAATAAAAAATATATTTTTATATTATTAAACATTACATTAACTACCCAGTTTTTATGATTACAACGTATCTATTCCCCTTGACTATCAATAGTTAAAATTGGCCGTTCAGAATATTAATATATTATTTGGACATCACAGTTAAACTATTAACTGAGATCAAATACAATTAATAATAGCAATAACAGGTGTTAGATCCCCATCTTGGCTAACAAATGATACATTTTAGACAATAATTACCATATTTTATGTGAAAGTTTAATAATAAATTAGTTTATTTGATATAAATGCAAATAAATGGATAATAATCACAATATCGTTAATAAAGCGACCTGGTGATGTTTGATTAGGACAAAATTTAGACACTATCACCAATAAGGTGAATGAGGGAAAGGCGTGATGGTGTATCATCGTTAGAGCGCCGGACGACTATTCCTATGTCCCTGGTTCAAATCGTAGTTTTTGTTGTTGTGGTTTTAAAACTGAGTACGGACAATGTAACTGTATACATATCTAAGCTATGTGACGTCATTTGGGGGAAACTATCTCTGTCTAGACGTTGTCCGGACCACACAATCAACATGAAGGCAGTGGTCGAGGACAACAAACACATAAGAACAAAAAAAATGCCAGAAAAAAAGGTTTCTTTTACATGCAGTCAATGCCATTATCTTGTCTTATAATATTATCTTCAATGATAAAATGACACACCCCATTCAATGCATTACGAATAGAACTAAGAAAAGTTAACATTGGAGGTAAGAACGAAAAAATGGAGGAAGATTGGAAAGTTAACATTGTAAAAAAAAACAACAGCGGATTGAGAGAGACTATTGAAGGATAAAACGAAAGTTGTAATTAGAAGCCGACCGATACCAAACGAAAACGAAACCATGCCGAAAGTTATAAATTCACTTTCAGTAGAAACCGATACCGAACGTTTAATTACACCTTCTGTCGAATCCGAAACCGAAAGATAAACCGAAATCGCCAAGCAAAAGATTTTGAAAAGACTGCACATGTTTGTGTAATATTGACTAGTCTAGTTTGTGGGTACTCTATTTAAGTAAACCATAGAACATGATCCGTTTATTATTATCAATGTTCTACTTCACACAGATTAATTCGTAACCGTTTAACTAAATGAAATTATCAATCAGCAGAGTAATAGATGCATCACTAGCGTTGCAGTCTGAATTTTGAAAGTTAAAATAGATATTAGGCCGATGACCGCAAGTCAATATCAGTTTCGGTCGAAACCGAAAGCAAACCTAAAGCTCATTTTTTGGACTTCGGCCGAAACCGAAACCTCGCCGAAAGAAGTTTTTTTTCTACCTTTGGCACCGAAACCGAAACTGGATTTCGGTCGGTCTCTACCTGTAATAGGGGAAATAGGTGAGTGTTAACTTGAAATAAACAAACGGTATATAAGTAAGCTTACCGTAATGTTGAAGACAGTAAAAGAAAGAGAGAGCTGGAGGGTAAAGATATAGATAGTAAAAGAGCGACAGAGAGATAGAGAGAGAAAGAGTAAGATATAGATATAGGGGGATCTCTGGAAATATAGAAGAAGAGATACAATTAAATATGGCTATATATAGAGAGAGAAATTGGAAGGGGAGAAAACAGACCGACAGAGAAAGAGAGAGAGAGAACTCCTACAGGATGGTAGAAATAAATCAAGCAGTACAAACATCAATACGACAGAGAGAGAGAGAGAGAGAGAACTCCTACCTGATGGTAGAAATAAATCAAGCAGTACAAACATCAATACGACAGAGAGAGAGAGAGAGAGAGAACTCCTACAGGATGGTAGAAATAAATCAAACAGTACAAACATCAATACGACAGAGAGAGAGAGAGAGAGAACTCCTACCTGATGGTAGAAATAAATCAAGCAGTACAAACATCAATACGACAGAGAGAGAGAGAGAGAGAACTCCTACCTGATGGTAGAAATAAATCAAACAGTACAAACATCAATACGACAGAGAGAGAGAGAGAGAGAGAGAACTCCTACAGGATGGTAGAAATAAATCAAACAGTACAAACATCAATACGACAGAGAGAGAGAGAGAGAGAGAACTCCTACAGGATGGTAGAAATAAATCAAACAGTACAAACATCAATACGACAGAGAGAGAGAGAGAGAGAGAACTCCTACAGGATGGTAGAAATAAATCAAACAGTACAAACATCAATACGACAGAGAGAGAGAGAGAGAGAGAACTCCTACAGGATGGTAGAAATAAATCAAACAGTACAAACATCAATACGACAGAGAGAGAGAGAGAGAGAGAACTCCTACAGGATGGTAGAAATAAATCAAACAGTACAAACATCAATACGACAGAGAGAGAGAGAGAGAGAGAACTCCTACAGGATGGTAGAAATAAATCAAGCAGTACAAACATCAATACGACAGAGAGAGAGAGAGAGAGAGAACTCCTACAGGATGGTAGAAATAAATCAAGCAGTACAAACATCAATACGACAGAGAGAGAGAGAGAGAGAGAACTCCTACCTGATGGTAGAAATAAATCAAGCAGTACAAACATCAATACGACAGAGAGAGAGAGAGAGAGAACTCCTACCTGATGGTAGAAATAAATCAAGCAGTACAAACATCAATACGACAGAGAGAGAGAGAGAGAGAACTCCTACCTGATGGTAGAAATAAATCAAGCAGTACAAACATCAATACGACAGAGAGAGAGAGAGAGAGAACTCCTACCTGATGGTAGAAATAAATCAAGCAGTACAAACATCAATACGACAGAGAGAGAGAGAGAGAGAACTCCTACCTGATGGTAGAAATAAATCAAGCAGTACAAACATCAATACGACAGAGAGAGAGAGAGAGAGAACTCCTACCTGATGGTAGAAATAAATCAAGCAGTACAAACATCAATACGACAGATAGGAAATGAAAACGGACGTGGACCTGGCTCACCGAGTGAGGGTGGCCCTGGGTAGGAGGTAGTGGTAGGGTGAAGGAGGGAGGGAGGGAGGGAGGGAGGGAGAAAGAGATGGAAGTGTGGAAGAGTGCCAAGGTGTACGGGGAGGAAAGGTTGTGTCAGCGCAGATCAATGCTGGTAGTCATTAAATCAAAGTATTGATAGAGATGGTGGAGGTGTGTGTGGGGGGGGGGAATGGGGGTTGGAGTTACGAGGGGGTAACGAGACTATTATTTAGACGTACACGATCCTCAAATGGTGGCGCCACTGTAGCGTGCAAGCGGCGTAGCCTAAGAGAGAGAGAGAGATAGCAAAATAGCGTATTACCTCTTCGGGGCGATAAACGGCATTGGGTTGGTCACACGAGCCATTTCCGTGCAACGGATACAATCAAACATAAGTTACTGGGTACTTCACTTACCGTTACAAAATCTATTTTTCACTGATGGGTACATAATTTGCGTTTACTTGTGGATAATGATAAGTCTTTGCCTTTTGGGGTCCTGCAGTGCTGGATCAAGACGCTGAGAAGCCCTAAGCAGTACATAGATTCCGGTGCTCATCCCCTGCCCATTTATATGTGTGATCTAATGTATTCTTATAATGAAACAACATTTTTCAATAAGTTTGTTTTGGATGTTGAATACTCCATATTTTATATTCGACAAAATTTTATAAATTGCTCTTTTTTTTTTAAATACTGCCTTTGCAATAAAAATTCCCGCGAATACTGGTTCTGATGCAACAATTGCAACATTGCACCGTATGTGCTAAATAATAGGGTTGATTCATGCCAAGGTTAAACTTGTTTTTGTAATGGCTCAATTTTCTTTGATATCCTAAACACGTGCTTATGTCGCTTAATGGTTAATTCAGCTCTGGCAAAGTAAGTAAGTAATTAACCCTTTCAGAACAATATGATCCATAGGGCAAGTGGAGCAGCGTTCACCAGTTTGTGTGGCCACGAAATACTAGTAGATTGTGTAGACCAGCACAATGTCCAGCCGCCTTTGCTTTACACCAACTAATGTCAGGTACCTATAATAGATGGGTTGACTCAAGGACACTCTCCAGACCCGAGAACATATCATAGCCTTTACCAGGATTCAAACCCAGGACCTTCGGTACACTAGCCGAACGCGCTGCCTCTCGTTCACAGTGCCCCATACACCCTACGGAGCCGGTAAAAATCCTAGCCTTCGCCAATATTAAAAACCGGGGCTTTCGGTTCGCCAACACAGCGCGCTGTAGCTAGGCCACGTTCCTCAGCCAGTTCTGATTACATTTAACCAATCGATATTTTTGTTTTATTGAATTGATGCAATGGTTCACTTAGCCTACATACACGTTTCAATGAATCTCCACGAAGACTTTGAATTGTTTTAAAATAACGTTAATAAATGTTTAAACTACATAGTATGTTCTGTAGATCACATATTATTCACGACAACATAGACTAGATTTAGATCATTGGACGGCAACCATTTGATAACAAAGCGCCAGAAAAAGACTTCTAATTCATTCATCGTGCCAACAGCCTTAAAGTCAAGACACTTTCCTCGTAGTTGAGACAGACCGTAATTGTCTTTTTCGGAGTCTTGCGCGTGACATTGAAAATGGCTCGGAATGCCAAGTCTGGCACGCGTGTCGTAGGTTGCCGAGCCTTGGACTCAATCATCGCCTATACTAACATAAAACTAACATGTAACAAATAAAATGAATTTTTACTCGCGTTCATATATTACTATAATATAGTGATGCCTGTGCGTCGTTCACCCCCCTCCCCTCCTTTTGTTTACTTCATTAGCGAGGTATTATGTTTTTATTTACAAAATATTTATTCTCTTCAATATTCTTATGAATGTTTTTGACAAATTACAAATTATACTTATTATATTTTTTTTAGTGTTAACTATTGAAATTTAGACTAAATATTACCATAGACTATAATACGCATGGACCGCTTGCTTTAGTATTTCTGCTATATGATGACTCGAAAGACTGCTTTTCGGAATTCCCGATTCGTATAATACTTTGCAGTTCCGTTTTATTGAATCGCGTTGATTTACTCGATGAAAAATTAAAATTAAAATCGAAAGTTCTTTACAGCGGAAACATTTTAGAAACAAGGAGGTGCGTAGAAGTAATTTAAGACAGCCTTATTGGTTGCGCACGAAAAAAAAAAGTACATATAAGCTCTAAAAATAGAGCAAGCGGTCCATCTTATTATAGTCTTACCATGATATTACTTTTCCACTTTTATAGTGGTAATGTGTGCCCTAATACAGAATTTGCCTTCGATTGCCATCACTTCCGTGCACTATTTCCCCCCTCCCCCCTATCAAGTTTTACCCCCTCCCCCCTTTTCCCATTTTATACTTTTTTTTTCTCCCACCTTACTCTCCCCCATCTCCCGTATCTTCTTATATATTACAGACGCTCCTTCTAAAAAGAAAATTATTGCGTCCTGCGCTCATCCGTGGTCCGAGTCTAGTCTTGCATCTTTATTAATGTTTTAACCGATGTTAAGTTACGGTACTGTTTTTCCTGGTTTGTTCAGGTAACCCATTACATGCCCGAACGCTACTCGGGAAGAAAGAGTACTTATTTGCCCTTATTTTTAAAAATCCCCCCCTTTCCCCCAGTACTAGATTCTGAGCATATCTTATTCAATTAATTTAAAAAAAAATATATTTTGTGTGTGTGTGGGGGGGGGGGGGGTGCCGGGGCGACCCAATCATTTGTTATTGTTTCCCAGCATCTGGGAACTAATGATGGAATATAATTTGACCTAGTTCTATATTGTGTTTTTTTTTTTTGTTTGTTTGCTTTTTACGATAATTCTTTTCAGCGTCTTATGTTCCTTGTTTATTTATTTATATAACATATTTTTTTTTAAATTCCTCCAATATAACTGGCGGCTGGATTAAGTATTGATCCCGCGTCATCTTTGCATGACAGTTTTCTCTGAGATGACATGGGATGTCATACAGCACTTGTCAGATAATTAAAGGCAGAGATGGACGAGGCACAGAAAGAGAGGCAAAGAGAGAGAGAGAGAGAGAGAGAGAGGCACAGAAAGAGAGGCAAAGAGAGAGAGAGAGAGAGAGAGAGAGAGAGGGAGGGTGGGAACCATTACTGTAAAAGACATCGTGGTGAGAAATAAAAAAATTGGAAATGGCGGTTTGGGAGGAAAAGGAAGGCGGGAGAGAGGGGATAACTTGGCTTATCCCGGAACTCTTGCAATAAACACGGAATCCTGGGGAAAATGGCAATGACACGCCCACTGGCGACACATTAATATTGCCCTCTTAAGTCGGTTCAACCTTGGGTCAAACTGACACACAGCATAAAACAAAACAACGAAACAACAGCAAAATAAGAATACCATCAAGTCATAACAAAATACAATAACAACAGGTATCTTTTTGTCGGCATAATTAGCAATACTTTTTTACATTGCAAATGTTTCTACTTGATTTTTTGTTATAATTAGTGTCAAGAAAGCCTACACGAAAGCTTATACTCACGCGCGATAGATAAAAAATAAAAAGGAATAAAAAAGATCTTTTTGAGATTTAAAAAAAAAAATAATTAGAAATCAGCTAAGTTGGCAGCTGAATTTGAGCAGCACGTTGCCTTTGAGTAACACTTTTTGAAAAGAACAAGGTTTGACACACGCACACACGCAGAATTCAGATACTCAGAGAGACACAAACACACATGCTAATACACACATATACAAACAATCCACCACAAAGAAACGCACACACACACAAATACGAACACACATACACACACTCAAACACACACACGCAAACACACACAATCATTGTCAGACGCTGTCACACACACACACACACTTGCCAATGCACGGTGCATCCATCCACTGGCGTGGAAGTTGAAGATGAAAATGTGGGGAAAAGGGGGAGATGGGGGTGTGCAAGAATTACTCGTTAAAAAATAAATAAATTTAAATGAAACAAACATTAAACACCAAAAAACATTTTACTCTCACACATACACACACCCAAAATCGCCCCCACACAAATAGTCACACAATCCCAAACACCAACACCAAACAATCACGCCACACACACACATTAATATAAAATAAAAACAGAACTCTTCTATTATTGATTTCTGTTTCCACCATCCTTGCACATAATATTTCGTTATTACTTATTTATTTGTTTCGACATTTGAATTTTATATTTCAGAATAACATCCCCTCCACATTCTGCTACCTCCCACACAGAACCCCCTCTCGCCCCCCCCCCCCCACTGCTCCACCTTTTCCTATGCTATTGTTGTTTGTTTTGTTTTGGGTCAAAGTTTTCTGATTGTATCGCGTCATTGTGACGTGAAGTGACGTCAATGTCATTAATATGCTAAACATGCGGCTCACACTCCCACTCGCTTGAGCTAGACAAAAGTACTCACGGATAGAAAAGGGTGGGGCAGGCATATATCAGCACGCTTATGTGAAAGAGAGAGAGAGAGAGGGGGGACGAAAGAGAAATATACAGTGAGTGGCGTAAAGAGAGAGAAAGAGCGAGACAGAGAGCTAAATAAGTGAGAAAAACAGAGAGAGAGAGGGGGGGGGAAGAAAGAGAAATATACAGTGAGTGGCGTAAAGAGAGAGAAAGAGCGAGACAGAGAGCTAAATAAGTGAGAAAAACAGAGAGAGAGAGAGGGGAAGAAAGAGAAATATACAGTGAGTGGCGTAAAGAGAGAGAAAGAGTGTTATAGAGAAAGAGAGATGAAGAGAGACAGGTGATAGGAGACAGAGACATAGAGAGGGAAAGAGAGGGGGAGAAAAAGAGGAGAAAACTGACATGAGAAGGGGAGAAATAGAGAGAGAATGAGGGTAGAGAGAGTTTGAGAGAAAAAGAGAGAGAGAGAAGAATAGAGTGTAGGGGAAAGATGAATGGATAGGGAGGGGGATATGCGGTGATAAATTTAGGGCGAGAACGAGACAGAGAGCAGAGAAAGAGGAAAGAGATGTTGTAAAGGAGAGAATAAGATCGAGGGAGAGAATAGAGTAAGAGAGACAGAACGAGAGGAGAGAGAAGATAAAGGAGAGATAGAGAAGGATTTGGAGAGAGAGGAGGGGAAAGAGAAACGGAGGAAGAAAGGAGGAGAGAAGGAGAGATAGAGAAAAAGAGAGAGAGAAAGTAAGAGAGGGAGAAGAGAAAACTTGCTTACATACACAAAATGTTACTTGAAGTGAAAAGTTCCGTAACTGTGAGTGAGTTTACAAGGGGGACAGAATCGATGTACACCCAGTGTTTCAATAGTGGACGTGCATATTTTA
>OX421495.1:42614059-42766559 GCA_949126835.1 Anisus vortex
TTATATTTTGATTTGCCTTCACTGAATTTATGATCAAGTTGCGCGCTAACATATCCACACTGTTATATAATTTTATGCTGATTTTGTTGTTTTTGTTTTTACTTTTATGGTTATGAAACTGGCCTAGCCAGCAGTTAAAAATCATAGCAATAAAAACTTTTGAATCAATCATGTAGATTTGGGCCTAGACTATAGAGCCCGGAACAATAGAGTTTTAATAGTCTAAAAATTGTATAGGGCCTAGATCTACTATAATTAAGAAATAACATTATCATTGACTTTCGTGGAAAGTGGCGCCTCCCCACTTCCCACCACAGAATGCTCCCCACTTCCGAGTGTGGCATATCAGAATATCATCACAAAAATACCATTATGGTCTTTAAACTTACTATGTAGGCTAGTTCTATCTATAGGCTATATAAATTTATAAAAAAACTGCTTATTAAATAAAAAGTTAAGATATAGGCCTATTTCCCACCAGCAGCCATTTTTTTTTTCGCCAAGACGAACCAAACATTGTTGGTCAGCAAACTAAACAGCGTATGACGCAATAATCTTCTTTATAGAAAGAGCGTCTGTAAAATATAAGATAAGATATTAGTATTTAAAAACCTACAAGTTGTTAATACAGTTAGAATTACGCAGTTTCTCTAAGCCGAATCTCCACATTGCGTTTTTCTCTGAATAAAAAGTAAAATATTTTATTAAGTTAAAATGAGTAGGTTATTCTATACAGATTGTTCTAACTGTATTAATAGCCTAAAAATTATTTGCTCAAATGCTTCCTGTTTGCTTCTCCACCCCCCCCCCCCGGCCCCCTCCCCTCTCCCTTGCTCAGAAAATTCTCCACAACATAATTTGGGCAATATATGTTATATATATGCCCTATTTTTTAAATCATTATATTAAACAATGAAATATTACAAAGTGGGAAAGCCTAGTTTAGAGTTACACAGTTCGTGGCCTTGAACTCGCTTGTAGGCCTACAGGCTTACTCTGTTGTTACAATAGAAAGTTGAGCACATAAAGTTGTGACAGAAACGTTACCGAGGTACAGGACACAATCCACTCTTTGTTTTCTAAAATTAACTTTGCGAAAATCCTATTCAGGTTCAAGGACATAACACAAACCCCCGGGCTGGATTAAAAGGCCATATAATATGCCAAATAAGCACATAAAAGATTTCGGTGTGCCACTTTCCCCTCAATAGGCCTAATATGTATTTCAAGATTTTGTAAAAATACAGAAATTAAAGATAATATTTTGTTCGAATCATTTTGTAGAAATCACCACAACTGTGAATTTCTTCAGCAGAACTTTTCGATTAATTTAGTTCCCGAATTTGTAATTAATATGGTTGCCATTGTGTGTGGATGTAGCCTACTGGTTCCGCTGCACCATTTTCAGAAGCGCATTTAAACCTATAAGGATCATGGGCAAATTCCAGCTTAGGAAAGTTTCTATGGCGGCCCCTTTACTTAATGCCCTAAGGCTAAGCATATGTCCTTACAGTGCTTTAAGGTTTGGTTTGATCCATCACTGTCCACACTCACCAAGCTATCCTTCTCAAGGCTATTGAATATAACAGTTACAGTTCATTCAAGTTTTATGCTAGAAATATAACAACTCAAATGCTTTCCTTTTTTAAAGTCGACGTCTCCCCTTTACTTCCATACTCACATATGGCCTATTAGCCTATTGAGACAACATTTTGAGCCGCATTCATATGTCCTTATTTTCATAACCTTCTAATTTGATAGAGAACCATCGTAACTGCATTTCAACGCAACATACTTTCTGCAACTTTTACTCTGCTTAAAAAAACATCACATTTTAAATTACTAAATTTTAACCGTATTTGCCCCTTTCTCTACTGTGTCCCTTCTGACGTAACACATTACTCTCCCTTTGTTTACATTAGCTACGCCAGAATCCATGCTGATACATTACATGGCCAACAGGAAAACCTACAGCCAGGAGTGATGGGTTGGATAGAGGAGGTGTGCTTTTTTTTTAATAATCTTTGGGCCCATTTCCCCCCTTTCAATCAAACCTGGTCCATTTTTGTCATTACTTTTTTTTGTCTTTGTTTTTTTGCTTAAAACATTGTGTGATGTTTTGGGATGTGTTGTAGGCCCATAAATCTATTCTATACCTGTACATGCTGCGTTTACCTGGATATGTTGTATACCAAAACTAGTCCAAATCCAACTTTAGTGGATACCCAACGGACGATAAAGTAACATTTTACCGGGTGTTGTGCTTGTTAATCAAACACTCGCATGTCGAGCCTGTTGAACGCGCTTTTTTTTTTTTTTGTTTTGCTGCCACTGTTTATTTGTTATTTTTGGTTATTATTGAAAGAAAAAATATAACACAGCCTTGTTATAATAGTTTGAACCTCCCCGTTTCCTCCCCTGTTTCATGATGTCGTTTATGAACGCCCCCCCCCCGCCCCCCTCCAACAAAAGCTAGACGAAACTTGTGGACAGTATCCTGGGCCGTATTTAGGATTGTGGGGGCGCTGTTCCCAAGGGTCATATTTATGTCGGGGCCCCCTCGTGGGCTCGACCCTGTCAGTCTCAGTTAACAATCAAATGTGATTTCCCATTCACAGTATTTGTTCATTGTGTGCTTCTACAACATCGCTATTCTGATTGCCGAAAGAAAAGACTAACTTTTTTTTGTGGGGAGCCCCTTTTGTGTGAAGGCCCCTGTTCCATAGAAACTTGTGGAACATGCCGAAATACGTCACTGTCAGTATCGCTGGGCGTAATTAAATTTACTTAATTGTAATAATAACTGTTGAGAAGATCTTGCATTTTTTGCAGGGTCGGGGTAAATTTGTTTGGGTCAAAATAGGGGTGGAAGGAGGCACACTTGGATGAAAGTTTATGAAAGCTAATTATATAACTTTTTTCTGCCCTTATGCCCAGGGCATCACAGGACAAGTAACACGTGACGATGCCACAAGTGACATTAACTTTGTTTACATGGTGCAACAGCCAGATTTTCCTGTCCCCAGACCAAACTTTTGTTTTGTCTGTCTTTATACGCCATGATAACCCTGACGTGCAGTCTAGTGTAAACCTTTTTCTGGGCGGGGTTTCAGCCATTTTACTTCAGTTACTCCCCTTTCTAGTTGTAATCCAATTAGCCCAGTTATGTGTTCTGTGCTATGTAATTTTTCTTTACATATAGTATCTTTTCTTTTTTTTTTTAAGAACTAACTTTAACCACCCGTTCTTGTATCTTATCTTTTATGTGTCATATATAAAACATAATATTATAGGTGTACATTTTGTTTATATATTCTGTGTTCTATAAATGTAGCCTACATGCTAGATATATTTTCAAAAAATTCTTTATTTTAACTTTGCTTTTGTTTCTTTGGATGGCTATTCGACCCACTTTTCGTCATTCTATCACTGAAACTTGACAAATAGACATGTTCCAGGTGACATATTCCATCAAATTATCTGCCAAAGTCACACACCACTCAACCAAAAATCATTTTTAACTTTTTTTTTTAAAATACTTTATGGAGCTATCTTGAATCTCACCTGTTTGACATATTTTAAACTCATTTAATTTACTATTGGCAATAAAGGGCCTATATTTTCAGGAAAGTAGGCCTATATGTAGGCCCTGCCTCTACTCTCTCTGTATAACAATAATCTTCTTTATAGAAGAAGCGTCTGTAACAAAATATAAGAAAACACATTTGTTTTTATTGTTTTGGTGAGGCCACGGTGTTTGCTGTCAGCATGTTAGTTGGTGAACAGCTGCCGACACCGACACTATATAAGCTCAGGCCTACGTCTAATGGGCGTTAAAGTGGACCGAGCAGGTGACCCGTGACTAAGTGGCGGGGAGAATCGTTACGTCACAAGCAATAATTGAAACCGGTGCCACTCTGGGCTATTGCAGGTTGATCATTTACCGTAACGGGTTGTGTTAATTTGCTTTACCATTTAGATATGACTAACTAAATTTTCACACATAAAGATCAATGACTATGTGTAGCTATTGCTGTCCCGAATGGAGCTCTATATTAGTGGCCCACTTTTGAAGCTTATCAAAGCTATTTTGCACGTATTTGATGAGTTTGACTACTCTACAATTTCATCTCTGTGTGTGTTCTAATTGTGGTTCTAATTCATGGAGCCCACATTAAAAAAAAATGTTCTTTTGGAGCTTACGAAAATTTCTTTTATTCAGTTATACAAATTATTGCATTGATATGGGAGGAGGGGTGGGGGATTTGTTATGATATTTTAAATTAGGGGTCGGCAACCTTTTGATAATAGTGTGCCAAAGTAGGATTTCTAATTCATTCAGCGTGCCAATAGCCCAAAAGTAATCCAGCTATACCACCCAATTTATTGTAAAAGAGACTTGAATTGCCTTTTTAGGGGTCTTCCGCGTGCCATTGGAAATCGCTCTGCGTGCCATGTCTGGCACGCGTGCCCTAGGTTGCCGACGCCTGGTTTAAAGTTTAAAGTAGCGAATTTTGTGGATATGCTTTCTTTTAGTCTGATATAGAATACGGACATAAAATTTTTGTTTGAAAACTAGGTTACATGTCAAAATAGATGTCGGTAGCCTTTTTTAATTTTTTTTATACAAAAAATGCTGTTTGGTATTATTCCCTATTAGGAACTATTTTAATTAGGAACAGTCAATAGATAAAGTCGACCTGTAGATTCATTTTAAAGAATTTTAATGTAACAGACCTTACCTGAGAAAACTCGTTTTACTCTTCCAGTTAAATCTGGATCCGAAAAAAAAAACAAGTAAATAAAACTAATAATATTAACAAACAAAAAGTACAAAAACAATAACTATGACTGGAAAGTAAGAAAAAATTCGAGGTTTTCTAGGGGAGCACAGAATTTAGGATAGTTCGACTTTCTCGAAAGTAGGCCAACAAGTTTAAAAAGAAGTGGAAAAAACTCGTAAAACCTGAATTAACTCAAAGAAGCTGGGAGTTATCCGCACGTGAATTATGAGAAAGAAAACAACTTTACAAATAAAATGCTTTGGCCATAGGTGATCATATCGCAACCTGTGGACATTTAGGGAACGGCCGTTCATAACATCCACAATTTTACAACTTATTTTTTTTCCGCGTAACCATCCCCCTTTACACATACAAGTTCCAAATTTAATAAACAACAGCTTTATCCTGATATATTTGAATCCTTAAACTTTAATGCATCTTGACACTCCTTCATGTTCCTTGCGTAAATTGTGGACGACCACTTAGAGAACAATGTGTTACGTCTCAAAACTTAAAAAAAAAGAACACCAAAATGACGTGAAGACCTATCTAACAGGCTATAGGTCATCGTTTGATTAGTTAGTGGAGCGGGGGAGGGGCGCCTAGTAAAAAAATCTGTTAAAACGAGTCTTTGTTCAAAGGCCACTAAGGGGCGTAACTGGGTCCGCTGGCTGAGTCTGGTGAAGGTCCTTGTATATATTATCGTAACGACGATTACAAAGATTGTATTGGGGACCGCTAGTATAACAATGGCATTTTGTGTGTGTTTGTGTGTGTGGGGGGGGGGAGGGAGGTAATAGTGCATGGTTTGGGGGTGGGGGTAAATATGGAAAGGTTTAGGAGAGGGGGCAATCGCGCCCTTTAAAAGGCGATGGTATGGAAAATCTGAACTCTAGCTCAATAATTACAAACTGTCTTCTAAATTATTTTGTAAAAAGTAATCTAATAATTATCTCTAAAATAACACCAATGAGCACAACTAATGTTTTAAACTGAACAAAAAAAAATGTATAAAAACAAAAAGTAATTATTCTAATATGTTTAATTTTAATATAACAACACTGATTTCGACATAGTAGACGGTTTTCAGAGCAACTCACGCAGCATGCTCATAAACAGTTATATGGAAAACCAAAGTCCAAAGATATCACAATTTCAAGCCACATAAAATTGCCATCATAATTATGACATAATAGGCCTACATTCGACTCTAGATATTATAATAAATACAAAGAAAATATTTTTAAACATGAGGCCCTAAACGTAGGCCCTATAATAAGCCTAATCTTAATTTAAATGCTTTTATTATAACTGTCTTTAAGGTTATTAGCTCCTCAAAAAAAAAAAGGTAGAAATAATAACCATAAACTATAACTCTGTTATTTGGGGACAATTTTTGGCCCATCTGGGAGTTGTTTGGAGGTGGGAGGCACGTGCCTATACCCCCCCCCCCCCACACACACACGGCCCTTCCTTGGATACGGCGCTTCCCCTAAAACACTGGAGAGGAGGGGGGGAGGTCTGTGGCATCAAGCCCGATCAACCTCACATCTTAATCCTCCATTTATACCATGTATAATTCACTCTGCCTGGGAATTATAATTGCCTAACAACATGTCACAACCAATAATAATCACAATGTTTTAACTGCGAAGTATGGAAATTCTCAATCTGTGTGAGTTTTTTCCCTTCTCTTCTTTTCCCCCAGCTGCTATTGTTTTTGAGTAGCTATTGTTTTTATTTTTTTTATTTTATTGTTTTGTTGTTGTTTTGCAGCCTCAACTACGTTTTAAACATCACTGCATTTGTTTATGTCGCCAAAAAGCTCAAGATCCCCAAGAGGAATGTCGCGGCTTGCTTGCTTGTAATTCGATAGCCAAGTGTAGGCCTACACCAGCTTGGTGGTATAGTAACGAGGGTGGGGTGTATAAAAAAAAGGGGGTGGGGTTCCGACACAAGCCAACTCTAGCGTGAGTAATAATTTCTGTAATGAACATCTGATGTCAAGAAGAAACACATCGATTGCCAACATTGCTAATTTTATCCCAGCGCCAGCATTTTTTTTTTTGCATCCACCTGACGCGTTTAAAAAAAACCCACCTCTTATTTCATCACTATGTTCATTCTCCGAAATGCAGGACGCCACACTACCACAAACGCAGACGCGTACACCTAACGTTCAAGATAGACTGACGCGCCTGGATAAATATTTCGCCCCAACACATCATAACGTGGCTACCGCCTAAAAAAAATCGGAGGGAAGAGCTAGACTTTTTTTGTTTCATTCTTCTTCATCATTCGACCTACGCAGAAAATAAAAAAGAAGAGGCGACTCATCCGCCTATGAGGCAAAGGGGGAGAAAGGAGGGTGTGAATGAGGAGGCGAGTGAGCGAGTCTGTGAACGTGCGTGCGTTTGCCAATGCCTGGAACTGTTCGTGGGAGGCGGGCGGGATGGTGGATTTTTTTCCCTCTTCCAATCCTCCTTTCAAGTGACGTCAGCTATGGGAGAACCAAATTTAATCTACATTCTTCAACGAGTAAAAACGGTTTTCATTGGCTAATTTTTTTAAAGGCTTCAAGAGGACTTGCATCCTCGCCCAAAACTGTGTAATCGGGATGATCTATTAGTAATTTCTAAACTCAATATTTGAAGTAAATTGCATTGTTTACCGACGTAACGCGACTTATTTACACTTAAAACGCAGTCGGAAATCTTTGTACTTTTAATGTAAAAAGTGTTTTGGACCAATGAAACGATTCGTTACAAAAGTACAGAAAATATTTAGACCACACCTTGCCTAATAGGGACATGTACGCTGAGTCAGAAATAAAATCGCGGAATACCTATTTATTTACATTTGAAAGTGTTGTTTTCACGCGTATGCTAACGAAATTGTTTGTTTTATTTCAATATTATAATGTGTTTTGTTTATAGTGCATTACCACGGTGATCCTTATATTATGTGAATGAAAAATAATATAACTAAAACGTAGGCAACAGCAGACAGAGCGTCCTGTGACGTTACAGGTCTATATATCAGTTCTACTCGCTTGTTTGACCTAATTTACAAAGTGTGTGTGTCCGCTGTGTAAAAAAAAGCCTATCGCGAATTACAACTTCTCTCCTCCCCCCTTCTCTCTGTCGTACGGTGTTGTCGTAGGGTCCATTCTACGTTTCTCGCGAATTAGCTACAAATAGCAACAGGGGCTTAGCTTGGACGTATATTAATGTGTTGTTTATTTCAGCCGTTACCTCTTTTTCTATAGTTTCGGATTACATTCTTGAAGTAACTTCAATATTATTTCACTATTTTATGTGTGGGCCTAAGCCTAATATGACTGGATGCAGTGTTCTAAGTGAAAAGTATTCGATAAGTATTTATGCAATTATTGTATTTAGTCACTACTAAAATGTAAATTCTGTACACATCTTTGATGCCTGGGATTTACTGCTATTCGAAATAAGTGTTGTTGGTTGTTGTTTGCAAAGTTGAACGTTTCTTGTGAATACTTTTGGGGAAAATATGGCGTACACTTTCGTAGCTGACGGTGAAGTTGTGGACGGATCATGGGAGTTGAACATTTTAGTGACAGACCTGCAATTAGAAAAAACATTGCGTGTCATGGGCGACCTCCATATTGGAGGTGTGATGGTAAAACTAGTCCAAGCCCTAGGTAAGTGAGCGAGTACCGATTATAAAATGCACTCTAAGAGCTAGGCTACCTGCCTAAATGAGTCAACTAACCTATTTCTAGACGAGTAAAAGTAAGGCATGGCATTTAAAATAAGCCCGGGTGGGGATAGGCTCTGGCTATGCTATAGCCAACACTATATAGGGCCTACTAGGCCTAGGCCTATACTATACTACTATATAAATATGCTATATATTATATAGTCTATACATACTGACATGCATGCAGCATATTGGCATAGCATAGGGCATAAGGCATTGGCCTAATAAAGGATAATACAATGTCTGTGAATGTCAGTCTTATTTGTAATAAATATTAAGTAATAGTAATAAGTATGCCCTTACCAAGAGGAAAGAGGCTTAGGGGCAGACCAAGACAAAGATGGCTCGAGGCTATAGAGTCAGATCTACAAAATCTTGGAGTGCGGGCTTGGCGAAGGAAGGCCCGAGATAGGCCCAAATGGAAGGAGGTGGTGGAGCAGGCCAAAGCCCTATATTCTATATTCTATATGGGCTGTAGCGCCATAGGGATGGATGGATGGAATAAGTATGCCCTACATTCCCTACACATACCTCAGTTATACTTGACACTTTACTCAACTTTACTGTGATGTTAACTGATTTAGGCAATGTAATCATATAATCATAATCATACTTACATAGGCCTACTTAGTAAAACAGTTTACAGTATTCAGTATAGTATAGAGTAGAGTGTATAGTATAAAGTATAGACACCTACCCTGTGCCTTACATTAGGCCTGATGATAGGCTTACTTACTTAAACAACTACTCAGAATGCTTTTAAGAAAAGGAATGGCTTTAAATAGACTCTGATAGTAGTATAGTAGTGATAGCTTTGTCATAGGTCATAGGCTATGTTTTGTCTGAATGATCAATCAATGCCACTATCTACTATCTAACATCTACTATCTAGGCCCTTTAACTATAGTTAGACCTATTTAGTTTATGTGGAGTAGCACTCCCTTAAAATTCATTATCTCTACTTTATACTTTAATATTCATATGATGATATTAAAAAGTTTGTGAGCTAGTAAAGTAAGTATTAGATATAAAAGACGTCTTTTCATATGTAGGCCTATGCTACTTAACTTGACTTTAAGTTCAAGATCTAGCCTATCTTAAATTTTAAAAAATTAAGATATAAAATAACCTACCGTAACTGCATTTTATAAAAATAAGAGTCGGCAGAGCACACTGAACATTATTATCAATATATATAATTACCGTGAGTTTGTTTATATGTTTGTTTATGTATGGATATGTTTATTCGCTATAGGCTCCTAAGCAGTTTGACTAATCGGGACAAAAGTTAAATGTATAAATCGGAAACGTACTCCAAAAGAAAATTTTATTTTATGACTTATAATCATGAATGTGTTGATTTAAAAAAATTCAAAATGTTATATCTATCTATGCAAATAAATATAACCGTTCATAAAAATGGCCATTTCCGTTTATTTACTATGTTAAACGCGAGAAATACTATGTTGAACGCGATGGTTTTATCGGGTTTTCCCAATTCTGCTGTTGTTGTTTTTATGTGACGAGACCTTTTTTAAAAGTTACGCACGCAATTTGGCTTGGAGAGTTTGAATGGTGTAGGCTACTTAAAAAAAAAATACTAGCATATGACGTAATGTCTATCAAATTATTTATTTTGTCATTATAGATGTTTGCATTATCTTTTAAGTAATAGTAACCAAATGCTTTAATTATTTAATGGATTCACGTCGCTATTGTGACTTGATACACTCTAAGCTTATAAATTAAATGATACGAATTATAAAGGACCAGTTATAAATTATTACTTTTAAATAGCAGAAGCTTGACAGCAACAAATGTAATGCATGTCAGGGGGACCGGAAACAGTATAAAAAAAATAAATGCTGAAAGAAACATTCTCAATACTGTTTTATTGATACAATAAGCAAGAACAATAATTAAAAACCGAAAAAAATCTTTTTTTTAAAATATTATTTACGTTTTTGTTGTTTTGTATTTGTGTTTGTTTTTTTCTTTTATATAGTATTATATTGTTAATTTAATACTATTATTAACAAGTCAAGTCACAACTGTTCGCTACTTTTAAAAGCGAATTAAAAAGTCTCTTATAAAAACCTGGACGAGCCTTAAGGCTCTTGTGTCCAGAGTGTAACGCTTTGGATTGAGCAATCTCTGACCGGGCTCCAGCCAACCCACGACACACCGAAGGTTTCAGCAGCCCAGCTATCGTTCACTGCGGTTCCCATAATGATCATTATCGTGCTATACCTGTCACCCGGTAGCACAAATCCTATACTATAAGTACAGGCATCCAGGCATCGGGTGGTTCTCGAGACTGGAATGCAGCGTCCATTGCTTTCTTTCCACCGAGACCCGGTGGCCTCTCGGCAGTGCAATGGATTTCGGACCCGCTGCGGGGGCTGTCCCCATTGCGTTCGCCCGCCGGTGTATTCTTAATGGGAATGTATCGGCGGTTTAAACACTACGCCAGTCTTTGAGGCCAGAAGCTTGACAGCAACAATTAATATGCCAGGGTCAGGACGACCAGAAACAATTAAAAATAACAAAAACTATATACCACAAAGAAACGTTCTCACTCCAGTTTTTATTGTAATATTGTCTTTTGTCTTTCTCTCTTAACAAAACACATTGTAGTAATTCTTTTCTCCGTCATTTTGACGGGCATAACCACTAGTCTCTTATAATTTCTGATCAAAATGCTTTACTAGTTGAATTGAACTAGCAATAGAGTTCTATATATATATACATTTTATAATTATTTTGTTAAAACCTACTTGTTTAATTACTGGGATAAGCATTTTTCCTGCTGGTAGCACTTTTCCCAGCAAGTCACTAGAAGTACCCGGATGAGCATAGGATGTAATAATCTTATTATAGGAGCGTCAGATCAGTCTGTGATGTATAAGACAAGATAGGCTACTTAGGCCTACTACTACTATCAACTGGGACATCACACTACAATTCACTGTAATATATATAGGAGAAATACAAATGGCTCTCTGTCATTCTAAATTTCTGTGCATTTCACATATTCCGCTTCAGAAGATGATAAAATATTGTTTTCAGCTCAATAAACCAAAATATGCCTTAAAAGCCTATATGTCATGTAAATATAATATATATAATTATATAGGCCCAGATTATGTCTCTCTCTCTAAATATATATATTATATATATATACAAGCTACATTGCACGGCGTTGCCCGGGTGAAAAAAAAAGAGGACTGTCTGGGGTGCAGTTAACAAATTTATACACTACACTTACTGAATACTTTTAGGAAAGTAAATAAATATTGTAATAGGGTAAAAAAAATAGTCAAATATTTTTATTTAACAAAATCTATATTTGCAATGTCTTTTGTTTTTAAAAGTTTGAAAAATTAATTGTCGAAGAAAAAAAAAAGTATAGTCTAACTGGAGAATCGAACCCTGGTCGCCCGTATAGCAGTCCACTACGTTTACCACTGAGCTATCGAAGACACATGTCCGATGTGAAAAATTATTAGACGGTATATTGGGCTAGGCCTAGATAGGTCAGTGACACACGTGTTTTCAAATTGACCAATGGGGATCCTCGCGGGGCTTAACACTGTCTTTTTATATATATAGATATATATGGCCATGTGCCGTTTTTCACTGTTAAAAAAAACAACATCAAGCTATAATAACTTGAGTAATATTTAAATAGCTATACTTTGCTAGGTCTTTACTGTAACTTAACTTTTTAAACTTTATATGAGTTATTGGGTTGTAGGCTGCAATGATTAGGAGCTTATCATATTCCAACATCACTCCAGTAGACAGGCTCAGTCAGAGGGCTTAACTTTTTAAATTAAAAACTATTGTTGTTTTAAGTTAGAGGGAGCTATTTTTATGTGACGTTTTCCCCCTGGAGTAGTCAGAGTCAAAAGGAGCTATATATGTGGTGTTTTGCTCCTCGAGTAGTCAGATGGAGCTATTTATGTGGTGTTTCGCTCCTCGAGTAGTCAGATGGAGATATTTATGTTGCTTTCTCCTGGAGTAGTCAGAGGTAGCTATGTGTATGCTGTTTTGCTACTGGAGTAGTCAGAGCAGAGTCAGAAGGAGCTTTTTGGAAAGAGAATTTGGGTTTGAAAGTTAAAAAACTATAATTATTTAACACATATAGTGACAGAACATTGTTTTTGGCATACAGAAGGTCCTGGGTTCCGATCCGGGTGAAACCAGCTCTGGAATGTGTCACAGAGTCTACCCAGCTCTAATGGGTATCTTACATTAGTTAGGGGAAAAGTAGAGGCGATTGGGCATTGTGCTGGCCACACAATCTCCTACTGTGTTGTGGCCACAGACACTTGTGAATGCTGCTTCACAAGCCCTATGGGATACTTTACTTTATTACTAGCCCTAGAACTGGAAAGACAAATTTGCCAACATAAAATAGTGAAGTGGTGAGCGAGGCCATTCAGACACATTTTTCCATTTAGAATTAAAATCAATAAAACTTACGGTAATTCTAAGCAGGCCTATAATGTATCTATGGGAAGTTTAAGAAATCATATCAGAAATATTAGTGAGCTGTCACTATTTCAGTAAATATCACAAAATATAAAGGTCTTGTATACTTGTGCAAACATGCAGAATGAAAAGGAATTATTTAAGCAATGACCAATATATTTCAAAGTAAATTAAATACCAATACTATCTGCCTGCTATAAAAATATATGGCTTTGAGCTGTTATTAAAAGTAAATAAATTCATGAGTTCCTTTTAATAGTAGGCTATTATGATGAAATTAATGTAAGAAAGTATGCTTTTTAATAATTTTTTTTTATTGAGTTACTTTTAAAGAATATTTATTTTATATACTGAAAGACCAGAGCCAGTACGATAATACTGAGGGTTCAGAGTTCAGAGGTTAGGTCAGGTGTAAGAAAAAAATATTCTCACCACCAACTTCTTAAGAAACTGCTCCCCATTCAGCATTTCTCAACCTGACATCAAAGGGGGGGGGGGGGGGGGTTAGCTAGGAAGGGTGAAGGGTATTATTGTCCTACTTTATTTTGTCACACAAACAGCTAGATGTTGTTTTTTTTTTTGTCATTTTACTTTAAGTTTTTCCATTGCATTTAAAAGAAGGAGTGAGCAAGTTCTAAAAAAAGGGGCCAGTAGACGTGGGAAGGGGGGTTCATCCCCATAGGTAATCCTGTAGTCACAATGGGCTAGATGTCTATGTGGGAGAGGGGGAGGGGTTCATCCCCATAGGTAATCCTGTAGTCACAATGGGCTAGATGTCTTTGTGGGAGAGGGGGGAATGGGTTCATCCCCATAGGTAATCCTGTAGTCACAATGGGCTAGATGTCTATTTTGATCTCACTTCAACACTGTGCATTGCATTCATACAAATGGGAAGAGACGGGCCAAGTTTACATTTACAATCACTGTCTCTGAGTCCAATTGAAACCACTTAGTGCAAAGTGACACTTGAAAACAACCACAAAGTTGGCAATTCAACATGAAACCAACACTTAATGTTTTTTTTTTTTTTTTTTTTTACAAAATTGTGCAGTTACTGAACACTGTAAGTTAACATCCACTTGCACCCTATATTTGTATGTCATGAACAAGACTTTATTGTTATTGTGACATTCACAAGCTGACTAATAACTGGCTCTCATTGAATCTAAAACTATCAGAACTTGATATCAATCTAAATGGTGCTCTTATTGTGCATCATTTCAGCTAAATAATTTAAAAATGAATCCTGTTTCATGTTATAATAATTTCTTTATTTGTTACATTTAATAATTTGATGTATTTTATAATACCATAGCCTATAATAATACCATAAAGCTTTCTTCCTGAGTGTCATCTGGTCATGATATGGGTTGCATGAACAAACCAGGAAAGCCAGTAGCTAGACATCATTTAAAACACAAATCAAAATGCAAGACTATACTCAAACCATGGATAAGTGTAGGACGCAATAATTTTCTATGTATACCCGGTAGAAAGAGCGTCTGTAACATATTAGATAAGAAAATATAAAATCTTCAACAATGCTCAAGAAATAAGCATTAAAGTGACCCATCTTTTATTTTACCTACACACATAAAAAACTAATATAGAAATATATTTTAATATGTATATAATTTCTTTTTCAAATTTTTGAAAAGATATTGGGAAATTTTTCCTTTTTTTTTTCAAACTATCGTGATTTAGTAAACTAAATTATTGATCAAATTTATGTTTTATGAAATGCATAAAGTAGGGCCTGTAGTGGAAAAAAAAAGTGGATCAAATTCCCATCACAAAACTTCAGCCTAGCTAGTTAATGAAAATTTATGACCAGTTTCATCCAAGTTTTTGAAGTCTGACAGTGACCTTGACTTTTTTAGGCTTGTTGGATGACAGTGATGTCCCCTGCATGATTGGTGTTCAGTGCACATCTTTTTAAAACTATGCTAATAGCATGTCAACTATTCATAGCTGAAGTGTAGACACCTTTTTTTTTTCTTCTTCACCTTTTTTATAAATTGTCAATGGTTCTCAATATGTGTGACATGACTTCAATAGATATTATATTAAATTATTAGTGGAAGAGTCTGGTGTTCTCCAAAACATACTGAATTCTATAAAATGCTTTATTGCAAATGGACCACCAAGCTAAACTGTTCTGAGCCTAAATCCCTTGATTAAAAAAATGAAAAAATCAGTTTCAAAATAGATTATAGAAAATGCATGTGGAAAAGTTGAGTAACCACTGGCCATGGAATAAGTAAACAGAACTGTGACCTAAAATTGATTAAAAAGTGTTACTGTAGTCTTGAAGTATTTATTGTTGTTTGGTAGAGAAACTGGTTACAAATAAACAACAACTGTTGACAGGATGTATTAAAACATGGTAGGATTTACCATGAATAAACATCAGTTGAAGCTGTGATGTAATGGTGACTAGGAATAACTAAGGAAGGTAGAGCATGTAATGGTTACTAGGGATAACTATGGGATATAGAGAATGTCTTTCTAAGCATGTGCAGCTTAAAATGCTTTCTAACACATGCTGGCTGATTCCAATTACTAGTTATGACCAGTTATGTTTGAGATAATTGACTGCAGTTGCTAACACAGTAAATTACATCAACAAACATCTTGACAGGATAAAGAAAATCAATACTTTGATTTGCCTTCATTGTTCGGGTGCTTTAGAAACATAGGGTTTTCTCTTTATTGTTTCAAAATGCATTTCAAGCTGATAAAGAAAATATCTCTATCTATTAATACCAAAGAAAATATTTCCATCTATTAATACTGTAGATATATAAGCCCTCATCATACACATACACACAGAAACTATGAACTATTGTCGCCAATAAAAACTATGAACTATTGTGGCCAATAAAAAAAGTTATCCTAGCTGACGAAATTGATCCATATAGGGCCTTTGAAGCACTCCGTATTTGGGGATTATGTGGCCATCTCAATGTTCAGCTGATAAATTCAGATATTAAATTAGTTGTTGTTCTTGCTTATAGCTGGAAAGATTGATACATTCCTTGCCAGTCACATTTTTTTCAAATTGTCTCCAACTTTGGTCATAAAAATTTAATTGAAAAAAAAAATCCAAATTCAGAAGGAAAATAGTGAATTTAACTTATGCAAATAACATGGACATGCATTTCACACAACGAAATAAAAAAAATAACTAGTTATACATTTCATGATCAGAATTTGGCATGTTAGTTCTGAGGTAAAAAAAAACTACAACCCATCTTGTCAATTGTTGAGACTTGCCTAACTGCTAATCATGATTAAAATAGTTTTTGAAAAATGTTTATAAAAAATGTATAAAAGCTTTTATATAAAGAATGACAGTGAGTAGAACCTTGAGAAAAATAATACAGAGCTCCATTTTAAATAAAGTATAAATGAGAAAACTTAAACCAATCTGCATCCTATATAAATATAATTAATATACCGTAGGCCTATGTAACTTGTAGAGAAGACGTACGATATTTCTTAACATTGATGAAGTGGGAAAAAAATGTCGTAGTTACAGACATGCTTTTGCAATAAAATGTTAAATTACAAGTTTTTGGTCCACATTAAAATGACAAAGTTTTATGTTATTACGAACATTTCAAATTTTAAATAGGGCAGGTCCGGATTAATGTTTTGTGTTAGCCATTGTAGTGTGTTTCTTTAAAGTTCTTTGCGCGTCAATGACATAGGCCTGCTTGAGGCTTACCAAGCAAAGCTATTGTAACGATTCTTTGTAAAAAATTTTTATTTCAGACATAGCCCTTGACTGGTCAGATCATGCCCTTTGGTGGCCAGAGAGGAACAAGTGGTTACTGCGGGCGCGGTCAACGCTGGACCAGTACAATGTACAGGCGGACGCCAAGCTCCATTTCACCCCCATGCACAAAAATCTCAAGGTCCGTTTGCCGGACCTCCAGGTTCTGGAATTAAGTGTAGACTTTTCTATCAAATGTTTCGCAGCAGTTGTACAGACATGTAAAGAACTTGGTGAGTAAGGCTTTCACACATTTTTTAGTATTATATAATATAAAGCTCAACTGTGTTTGCATTCTATTGTAGGACTTTATTGTAGGACTTTATGTATTATCTGAGTGCAACCAGTTTTCAAATAATTGTGGGACTGTTTGCATTTTAAGCGCTCAAAAGCCAGTAGCCTAATCTATTCTTGTTTTTTGAGGCTTTTAATAGTCATGTTACGGTAATATTCATGTTGTTGAGATTGAAAGATAATCAAAGGGAATCTTGTCTGTTTCATCCTAGTTATCATTAGTTAGATAAACATTTCCTCTCCTTCTGTATCCTCTATTGTCAAAATGTCTTGTATTATTATCCTTCTTTTATAAAAAATAATTAATTAAACCAAATAAAATAAAATATCAGTAAGTAATTTGCCCAATTTCAATTGTTTAGAGAACATAGTGCCGCCAACCATGCTTTCTTTCTTTCTTGTTCTTTTGCTTTCTATTTTGATTTCTTTATTAAAAAGCGTTTTGCTATTTTATTTTGTGTGTTGCCCCCAAAATTCTGTATGGGGATAATGTCTAATATGAATAAAGAAATAGTATATTTGCCAAGACATGCTATGATCTATAACTTTACAGTAAGGTAAAACAGAAATTTTTGTTAAAATAATAAATTTATAATGTAATTTACAAAAAATATCCTCTAAAATAATATGTATCCACATCCCTTATGCGAGAACAAATGCATATACGTACTCTTTCTTCCCGAGTGGCATTCAGGCATGGAACAAACCAGGAAAACCAGTAACTTAACATCATTTAAAAATTAATAAAGATGCAAGACTAGTTTGGACCACGGATGAGCGTAGGACTCAATAATCTTCTTTAGCCTATAGAAGGAGTGACTTTAATATATTAGATAAGATAAGGTATGAATATCTTCAATCACCTAGTCACATACTCTATCCCCACATTGTCACTACACCAAGAAAAATAGATCATGTGATTATGTACAGGTTTAATAGACCATTTGTCTCAAGGTTTAGATAATAATGATCAAATAGGCTTTATATAACTCGATTTTCAAAAAGCATTTTATATTTTGGGAATCTCTTCTGCATCTCTAATCTTTTCAGAGGATTCAAAACTTTGCAATAGAACAAACTGTTATATTATAGTTAATGGTTTTATATCAACATTCAATAAATGTAAACTTAGAAACTATATATAGTTCTAATTTATATAAATGATCTACCTAACAATATTAATCACGGAACAAAAGTAGGTAGGTAGTGGTGTATAATAGGGCAATACTTTTAATTTTTATTAACACAAGATAATGAAATATTTCCCAAATGGGAATATTGCTGGAGTTTTTTTTCCATCTACAAAAGTGTCAGAGGTATCACCAAAAAAAAAAGTTAAAAAATGAGCAATTACATGAATATTGATTATTGATGGAAAACTTGTTTTGCATATCCAAAAAATGCAATTGACTTAGGGCTAAATGAAAACATCAGGATTAAACAAGTTGTACAAATATTTACAAGAACATAATATGTCACTCAATATTACTCAGCCATATACTATAATTATCTGTGATTTAACTGTGACTCATGGAATGAAAGAAAACTAAACAAACAGAACAAATTTAGAAAAAAATGTTTATTACACAAGAACTATTCAATAATTCACAAAGGTCAAGTGTAACAGTTATTGTTAGTGAAATCACTTAATTTAGAAACACTTCAGCAATGACGGTTAAAAAGCCAAGTAGTAAAAAATGTAAATTAAATGTTAAATTTTAACTCAGAAATACAACAGAGAGAGAATTAGAGAGACAATTATTTCTCTTTATTCCTGTAGCATTGGGTAAGAAATGGGGAGCCTGAACTAGTTGGTAAAAATAACTTAAAATTTAAAACCCCTTTTTATAGAAATGTAATAAAATGAAATTAATGCTCTTCTCCTTTGAAGTTACTTATCATTTATATGATACATTTGCTCCTTATACAAAGGCAATTATTTACATCCATATCCATAGTTTAAGGCAAGTCGCATTTTCATTGGGGTTTTAAATGAAGAAAAGTTTTTAGTTTTCCTGATCATTCAGGCAAACCTTTCCATGCCCGGATGCCAGTCAAGCAAAAAGAGAACTCATTTGTCTTTATTTTTGGATATGGGATAAGAAAAGTGCTTTTATCCCTTTGTCTTTCTGAGTATTGCAATAGCTTGTTGTTGTGATGTGATTTACAAAGAAATGCTCTATGTATTATTACTACTTTGTTCTGTATCCTTCTTTTGTCTAGTGTTTGATATACTTACAAACACTCACCAGTTGTTATCATTTTCTCTGTGAAATATATAATTAAGATTTACTTAAAGACAATGTGCACAAGTACAAGCAAGGTGTGTGGGTGGGTCTGTGGCTTAAATGCTGCAAGTGGGAGCTGTCAGTGTCAGCATTGTGTTTTCTATCTTTCCACTTATCCGGCTCTGTATAAAGAGATTAGTTTTGGGATGCTTGTTTTTTCTCTGACTGTATTTTAACATAGAAAATATATGGTCTCACTTGAAGCCAACATTTGAGACATTTGTTGTTTCCCCCCAAGAAGGAAGGTTTTCCACAAACACCTGATGATCACGTTTGTTTATTGGCAATGCTTTCAATGAAAGCAATAATTGGTCTTTCAATAGAAGAAGGAATCTGTTTTTGGTTGTTGTATCGTGTTTCAATGAAAATGTAAATTGCTTTGTTATTTTGTTCTGCATGGATTCAGTGGTAGTGATGTAAAGATGATCAATGAAAGCCACCTTAGCGCTCTGTTACACATTTACATACAATATACTAGATACATTTCCCTATCTTGGAATGTGTCCAAGAATTACATTAACTAACATCTAGACTAATGGTAATGTGAGGCTTTAGCGCATAGGGGGCGGGGAAGACAACTCTACATACAGGGGAGACAATGTTATGGTGGCAATGTTGATTGTGAAAAATTCTTTCCAGCACTGTAGCATTTTTGTAATTGTTTACCATTATCTTATGAGTTGCAAACAATCTCTTATTGTTTACTGAGCTTGGGGTAAATTTAAAACAAGTAGAACTAGTTTATTTTGTGAAATGAAGTTCTTCTACGCTCATTCATTTTGTCTTACAATTTAATAATTCATAACTGTCACAATAAAAATTATTTAAAGCGAATCTTTTTTTTTTTGTTTACCCTAGCCAAATGAATAATCTTTATTGCTGCTTTTAATTAATGGTAAATTAATGCTACACTATTTTAAATAGTAAAAAAATTATTGAAATATAACTTTCATTTATGTGCTGTTTGGTTTTCCGGAAGGAAAAGGGATTGCTTGCCTTGGCCTGTACTTGTTTATCAACAACATTTTAGCTTGTAAAATTAGAAGTTTTAAACCTTAAACTAAAAACCCAGCTTGGTTTTCCAGCTGGTCTTGCCATCAGTTGCTGGTTTGTTCATTCACATTATCTAATAATAAAGATTTGAACTTTTTATCTGACCTGTGCACAGGATACATAGTTATTCTAATTGCATTAAAGAAAGACATTGAATTCTATGATAATTTGAATTGGAGCAGTCTTGTATCTGTACCAAAAATATTTTTAAACTGTCTGTATCCATTATTTGTGTCATGTTAATATCTCTATAGCTTGAATAAAACCTGACATTTATATCTTCTTGATTAATTAGTACACAGCTGGCAACAATTTAGTTTTCCAGGTAAACAAACTACCAGGGCATAAATATTGTTGGTGCTGAGTAAACAACACTTTTTTTTTTGTGCTAAATGTGCTAGCATGGAGAGTTGCGCTATATGCAAATGACCATCATTAACAATATCATTGATGATTGATTGTTTATGTTGCATCAAAATCCAGCATTAAATAAAATATTTACTATGTATGTCATGTAGCTGTGGAAGTCTCAGATAGATTTCACTTGGTTAGTTTATGTGTCCAGTATTTTTTCAAGATACCAATACAAAACTTGTTAAAATATATTTTTTAAATACTAATTGATGAATGTCTTCATTTGAAAAAAAAAAGCCAACTGTGTTGCAGGGTTGATTGTCCATGTATGTGTATTACAATATTCATGTTTTTTGCTCTGTAAAACTATTTGTATAAATTCAGTGCTCTTTATGTATGATTATGTTGAATTTGACCCAGTCACTATTTATTTCAATAATCTGTGAAATGTTAAGCTTACATATGACTCTGTGAATTGAATTGTGCAGGAATCAGACACCCAGAAGAATTATCATTTCTACATAAATGGGACAAGGAGGATTTGAAAAAAGTGGCCAAGGAGGTTCAGAAACGTAAAAAGAAAGGTGAATATGAGAATGGTCCATTGAGTGCTAACGGAACACATCACAATTCATCCGGGAGTTTAGATGGAGGAAAACTCAGTCCGTACCCCAGCAGAAGTCCTGTTGGACCCTCCCCTACTGTAAGTTTTTTTCTTTACTTGCTTTTTTTATCCTTTAATTTCTTTACAAACTTTAGAAAATATAATTTGAATAAGTGATGAGCAGTTCAGTTTAAAAAGAATGGGAGTTTGCCGTTTGCCATAATACCCCGCAATCGTATGTGATGCTGTCTAGAACAAATGAAAAAATTCAGCAAAGAGCTGCATGGTTTATAGCATAGGGAATGTTTACACCTAACAAGCTTAACACCATGAGTCAAATCAATAAATGTAGAAACAAGTCAATAAATGTAGAAACAAGTCAATAAATGTAGAAACAAGTCAATAAATGTAGAAACAAGTCAATAAATGTAGAAACAAATCAATCAATGTAGAAACAAGTCAGGAAAGTAGAAACAAATCAATCAATGTAGAAACAAGTCAATAAATGTAGAAACAAATCAATCAATGTAGAAACAAGTCAGGAAAGTAGAAACAAATCAATCAATGTAGAAACAAGTCAGGAAAGTAGAAACAAATCAATCAATGTAGAAACAAGTCAGGAAAGTAGAAACAAATCAATCAATGTAGAAACAAGTCAGGAAAGTAGAAACAAATCAATCAATGTAGAAACAAGTCAATAAATGTAGAAACAAATCAATCAATGTAGAAACAAGTCGGGAAAGTAGAAACAAATCAATCAATGTAGAAACAAGTCAGGAAAGTAGAAACAAATCAATCAATGTAGAAACAAGTCAGGAAAGTAGAAACAAATCAATCAATGTAGAAACAAGTCAATAAATGTAGAAACAAATCAATCAATGTAGAAACAAGTCAGGAAAGTAGAAACAAATCAATCAATGTAGAAACAAGTCAGGAAAGTAGAAACAAATCAATCAATGTAGAAACAAGTCAGGAAAGTAGAAACAAATCAATCAATGTAGAAACAAGTCAATAAATGTAGAAACAAATCAATCAATGTAGAAACAAGTCAGGAAAGTAGAAACAAGTCAATCAATGTAGAAACAAGTCAGGAAAGTAGAAACAAGTCAATAAATGTAGAAACAAGTCAGGAAAGTAGAAACAAGTCAATAAATGTAGAAACAAGTCAATAAATGTAGAAACAAATCAATCAATGTAGAAACAAGTCAGGAAAGTAGAAACAAGTCAATCAATGTAGAAACAAGTCAGGAAAGTAGAAACAAGTCAATAAATGTAGAAACAAGTCAGGAAAGTAGAAACAAGTCAATAAATGTAGAAACAAGTCAATAAATGTAGAAACAAATCAATCAATGTAGAAACAAGTCAGGAAAGTAGAAACAAGTCAATCAATGTAGAAACAAGTCAGGAAATGAAGTTAAAAAGCAAAATGCTCACACTGCTTGAATACATAATGTAGCAAATAAAATATCCAGAAAGATGGAGATAAGGCCATATGTCATATATGTAAGGATTCATACAATTTTTCATACTTTCCAAATCAGCTTTGGGCCTTAATGGGGTTGCCTGAACTATTCAGGAACACCAGCAACCTAACATTCAACAGAAATATAAAATGCAAGACCATAATTACGTTTTGGCTAAAATAGTCTGTCTTAGTCTGTGTTTAGTAAAAGAAAAGAGGCAGTGAGATCAACTTGATTTCTAGTTGAAATAATTCATGTGGGTTGTGTTCGTGTGTGTATGTGAGGGAGGGGGGGGGGGCTAAGGCCCCCGGTATTTTTGAAAATATTTTATGCTTAGTATTTTGTTTAAATATGTACTAAATTCGCTAACAATTAATTTGGTATAATTATATTTTTGTCACGTGAAAGTTCAGCCCCCCCCCCCCCTCCTGGTCACCAGTGTTAAAATTGTTGCGAATTCTTCAAATAGACAACCGGTTTATTTTGTCATTGATTTTCTAGAAATTTAAATATATAAATATGATGAATTGTGATTGTTATAGTAATAGATGCACTCAATATGAAAGTAGACAGGTAATGAAACCACCAATACACATTGATATGTAGAAGATACTTGGTTTTATATACACTTAAAATACACAGTTTCAAATGATACATGACCAAGATAGCATTTTAAACTTCTTTATGACCATTTTAGGTAATATAATATATAAGTAGGGCATTGTTACTGTGAAATGCCATACGTAAATAATAATAATATAAAAAACACTTATTTTATAGGAAGTTAAAAAACAACATAAAAACCAAATCAAGGAAGCAGTGTATTTGTGTTCTTGTATGTGTAGTTGTGTTCTTGTATCACCATTTGATCCAGCTGATTAGTCAGCAGATAAAATCATTTATCCGCCTTGGATGTCCTCCCTTAGATCTAGCATAACTTCCTCTTTTGTGTGAGCTAAACTATTGAAATATTTGCTTAGAAGAAGTGTAACTTCTTATAGAAATATAAGGCGTGGTCATTTTTTGGTTCTCCTGTGTGCTTATGGAGCATTTCCTTAAGTGGGTCATAGTATTTTCCTTTTAAGTATTCTCTCTGTAACCAGAGCTATAGTTTTGTGTATTTGTTTGAAAGAAGACAAAAAGTGTCTGTTGGGGGGATTAGATTACCTGAGCTGGAGCTGCACCTGTTGTTGAAATCAGGGCCAGTGGGTGTATGTTATCATGATGGTCATGGAAGGGAGGTGGGGGGATGGTGGTGGTGGAATGCACAGAGTTATGATTCTGAGGTTGAATATTCAGAGAGAGGAGTGGTATCATGTGGAATCTGTCTGGTGAAGTGTACATGTATGAAAACATGGAATCTAGCTTTGTGGGGGTTGATGATGTAACACCATTATAAGACAGCAAAATTTTGTGTGGATTGATATAAAACAAAATCAGACAGCGTAACCTTAAAGGCTTGATGAACCCCCAAAGACGATTAATGGGTAATGGGGCTGTGTCAATCTCGCCAGAGGAGTACTGGACCTGACAATTTTAATGAGCTGAAAAACCAGAAATAGTGAAATAAACATTGTAATTGAATAGAAGACTTCTTAAAGATTAATACTAGAAGATAAATTTGTCTTATCTTTTTAACTAAGGTTACTAACATTTTCTAGTTAAAGATTCATTCTACAGAAGGCATTGGGCTTACAAAATATACAACAGAAGTACAAAAACACTTTTCTAGAGGTGATTTCATTGTCTATCAAGTAAATATATGTTATTTCTTTTGCAGAGTACATTAATACGGTCAGCCAACAGTCCCTACAACCTGTCCACCTCTGTTTCCGGCTACAGTACTTTCAACGGGACTCTGTCCCCCGGCTCCATGCACAGCCTTTCCTTTGAAGGTGCCATGGAGTCCACTTTGGCCAACTCCCCATTCGTGCCAGCCAAGGACGCCTTCCCCTATTTGTACAGGCCGAAAAACTTTGCAGAGAAGGCCAGGATTAACTGCGCGTAAGTGTTTCTCCATCATATACCAGCAATCCGAAGGCTTTAGATTTAGCTTTCTTTAAACTTGCCAAAGTTTTGTTACTCAAATTTTAATGGCGCTGTTTGTGTTTGTTTTCTCCCAGTTGGTTAGATTCATCAATTTCACTCATGGAACAAGGTATCAGAGAAAATGATTTTATTATGCTCAAGTTCAAGTTCTATAACTTCTATGATCTTAATCCTAAGGTGAGTAACCTCCCTTGTTTTCTTCTTTTTATCTTGTTTTTTTTTTTATAAATTGCTTTTATACTATGTAAACCATGTTGGCGTCAGTGTCTTTATTTTACCCTCAAACATCAAGACATTTAGTCACACTGTAGCACAGGAAAGGTTAACTCAGTTTTTCACTGGGCATTTAAAACTTCAGTGGCTCAAACAGGTTGGGTGGGGGTGGGATGGTATCACTGAGATGGATTGTGTTGTTTATATGTTGTCATGGCTACTGTAAGCTGTCATCTCCTAGCTATGTGTTGAGTAAGATAAACATCTTAAGTGTACTTTGGCTGACTGCCTGCTACAGTAAGAGGGGAGTCTTACTTTTTAATGATACTTTTTTTTTTTTTTAACCCTGCTGAATTAGTTTGTGCAAAAAAATAAAATCTTGATCACATATTTAGATTCCTTGTGGACAAACATGTTTACATTTGAGAACAGTAACAGTGTTTGCAATAACTGATGTTGTACAATAACAGTGTTTGCAATAATTGATGTTGTACAGTAACAGTGTTTGCAATAATTGATGTTGTACAGTAACAGTGTTTGCAATAACTGATGTTGTACAGTAACAGTGTTTGCAATAATTGATGTTGTACAGTAACAGTGTTTGCAATAACTGATGTTGTACAGTAACAGGGTTTGCTATAACTGATGTTGTACAGTAACAGTGTTTGCAATAATTGATGTTGTACAGTAACAGTGTTTGCAATAACTGATGTTGTACAGTAACAGTGTTTGCAATAACTGATGTTGTACAGTAACAGTGTTTGCAATAACTGATGTTGTACAGTAGAGGAGGAGAGGTGATGGAGTTAGTTATTCCCTCCCCCCCCTCCCCCTTCTTGGGCCACACATTAAGATTTTTACACCCTGAAAGTAAGTAAGTAGAGAGTACCCTTTGGATCATAAGGCGTTCACCAGTTTCACCAGTTTCTGTGGCCACGGTATACGAGGGAATGTAGGGCCATCAATAATGCCCGGCCACCTTTACTTTACCCCAGCTAGTATTGGGTACCCATCAGGGCTGGGTAGACTCAGGGACACCCTCCAGACGTGTCTAGTATTTTCTGAGACATGTATAGATTGTTGGAGCTATTTAAATGAAAATCATCATTCTGCTTTCAGATAATATGTTTTTCTTGCAATTGATCCTGTTGTCCTGTGTTAGTAATAGTTGCTGATATTTTTATAACAACAAATATTACATTACAAAATGAACCGTGATACAGTACAGTTCAACCTAAAAGACATTACTTCTGTGACACTGTTATATTTCTGTTACACTGTTCTCTTGTTCTGTAAACACACACATGTCTCTTCTACCCTAGCCTGGTTACATGGGACACTTGAAACATTAGCCAATCACCAGGAAGATACAGTGCTGCATCACAACACCAAGCATTTACACTTTGAAAATATTTATATATGATAAGCAATCCTGTTTGAAGTCATAACTCTTTTTTTAATGCACAAGCACTTTTATCCTAACAGAAATTTAATAATATATACAAGGGGCACAACGTAATTCGTCAAAATTTTTTTATTTATTCTCTAACGAATTCATGAACATCTTGGTAAAGGTTTGTTATCCGCAAATTTAGCGGGTTTGCTTTGACTATATATGAAATACATATATATATGCAAATAAAATGAGGAACGAAAAATCTACCTTCTGCTACTGCAATATTTTACTTTGCCCAATCTTCGCTCCATCTTTTACATCTTTGATTATAGTTAGATTTACAAACTATTGTTCTATCTACCAGTACGATGCTATCCGAATCAATCAGGTTTATGAGCAAGCCAAGTGGGCCCTTATATCTGAAGAAATAGATTGCACTGAAGAGGAGATGATGGTGTTTGCTGCATTACAGGTCGGTTCAATAGCTTTTTAAGTACATTTTAACAGTGAACTTAGCCTTACTTTCATGTGCTGAGCAGGACCTGATTTTTTTATTTTTTTTTAAGATGTCTAATGTCTTGTTGCTCATTTAATCATTTAATATCTATTGTCTTGTTCTTGCTGTTCTTTCACTTATTTAATGTCTTGTCTTGTTCTTGCTGTTCTTTCACTTATTTAATGTCTTGTCTTGTTCTTGCTGTTCTTTCACTTATTTAATGTCTTGTCTTGTTCTTGCTGTTCTTTCAGTTATTTAATATCTAGTGTCTTGTTCTTGTTGTTCTTTCAGTTATTTAATATCTAGTGTCTTGTTCTTGTTGTTCTTTCAGTTATTTAATATCTAGTGTCTTGTTCTTGTTGTTCTTTCAGTTATTTAATATCTAGTGTCTTGTTCTTGTTGTTCTTTCAGTTATTTAATTACTAGTGTCTTGTTCTTGTTGTTCTTTCAGTTATTTAATATATATTGTCTTGTTCTTGTTGTTCTTTCAGATATTTAATGTCTTGTCTTGTTCTTGCTGTTCTTTGGGTTATTTAATTTCTATTGACTTGTTCTTGCTGTTCTTTCTGTTACTGGTATTTAATGTCTTATTGTACATTCAATGATTCATTGTCTAATAAACATTAGTCTAATATATTGTTGTTTCGCTTCGTGAAATTGATTTAGCACCAAGTAAGGATTCAGTCTGGGTTACCTCAGCCAGAATTTGACCAGTCCCAGAATGCCCAGTCGGAGGATGATGAGATAGACGCCGCACTGAAAGATCTTCAGGAATCGCTGGAGGGCTCAGCAATCTCAGCCCATGGAGATATCACACACATACCTGAACTGTCGGATTATGTTCGAGTATTCAAGTGAGTATTAATATAGATTGTTCAAGAGGTATTCTTATAGAGGATTCAAATAGGTAGTATTATAGAGTGTTCCAGTAGGTATTTTTAGTAGTATTAAAGAGATTCAAGTTTTAGGTAATAATAGAAGACTGTTCAAAAAAGTTTCATTATAGAGTATTCTAGTAGTAGGTATTATTATACAATGCTTAAGTAGTTATTATATACGTGTGATATTCCCTTGACCAATGTGCTATAATATTTAAGTAGTGTATGCTAATGTTCAAGAAGAAATTATGTTAAAAGTTTTAATACTTTTTTCTTCCCAATGAATTTACCTGTAGAAATGGAGGTGATACTTGATTATGTTGAAGCAAATGTTTGTTGTATTAAGTATATAAATATATTTATTTATTTATAGAGATATTTTTTTATTTATTTGTGTATCTTTTTTGTCTTTACACAGACCCAAGAAGCTGACTTTAAAGAGCTACAAAAGATACTATGCCACATTTAAGGATACCTTCATAGCATTTTATAGAACCAAAGATGAATCTCAAGGACCTCCAGTTATGCCGAAGATAGATGTTAGAGGTTGGTTTGGGAGCTTTTAGTCTATGTTAATTTGCTACTTCTTTTTTAACTTAGCTCAACTATTGAAGTTTTAAGTTGTATTATTTTCTTATTCTTGCATTATGTAAAGGTTGTGAGGCCCAACCTGATGTAAACCTCTCCGCACTTAAGTATGGCATCAAGTTATTTGTACCTGAACCAGAAGGGATGTCAGAAATTTGTTTAAGGTTTGACCTGGTCAGTAACATTTTTATTATAATCTCAATCTATTCTTACTATTTACATATTTCTTGCATAAATATACTATTTAGTACATAGCCAAAATGTAAAATAGTGCATAGTATTCACCCAGATTTTTATCTTCCTCAAACATTTTATTGTAAATAATTTTGTATAACAAAGTGACCAATAAGACTTATGAGTACTTTTCTCATTTGTTGCCAGGAGGAGCATTACTGCCGCTGGATGGCTGCTTGCAAACTGGCCAGTAAGGGCAAAACCATGGCGGACAGCTCCTACGAAGCTGAGGTTCAGGCCATTCAGTCATTCTTGGGCATGCAGCACCCAGTGGTGTCCCCAACGCACAACTCACCGACCAATTCTGCACCCACTGAGATTAACTCAGAAGATTACATCGCCGCCAGATTTTTCAAGAAAATCAAAGCCAAATCTGTAAGTTTGCGCAGTACTGTGACATTAATGAGAGTTTTTTTTCTTCTTTGATGCAACATATAATTTACACTTAACTACTAACGGTTTAAATCTTGAGAATATTTTGTGCAATAAGTAACAGTTGATTGAAAGGTCTTGTGTGCAATAACTATACTAGTTAAACTCAAACATTTTCCACCAACAATTTCTACAAGAATTTCTACTAACAATTATTACAATTCTAAAAGCAATTACTACAAACAATTTCTACAAGAATGTCTACTAACAATTATTACAATTCTAAAAGCAATTACTACAAACAATTTCTACAAGAATTTCTACTAACAATTATTACAATTCTAAAAGCAATTACTACAAACAATTTCTACAAGAATTCCTACTAACAATTATTACAATTCTAAAAGCAATTACTACAAATAATTTCTACAAGAATTTCTACTAACAATTATTACAATTCTAAAAGCAATTTCTACAAACAATTTCTACAAGAATTTCTACTAACAATTATTACAATTCTAAAAGCAATTTCTACAAACAATTTCTACAAGGATTTCTACTAACGATTATTACAATTCTAAAAGCAATATCTACCAACAATTTCTACAAGAATTTCTACTAACAATTATTACAATTCTAAAAGCAATTTCTACAAACAATTTCTACAAACAATTTCTACAAACAATTTCTACAAACAATTTCTACAAGAATTTCTACTAACAATTATTACAATTCTAAAAGCAATTTCTACAAACAATTTCTACAAGAATTGCTACTAACAATTATTACAATTCTAAAAGCAATTTCTACAAACAATTTCTACAAGAATTTCTACTAACAATTATTACAATTCTAAAAGCAATTTCTACAAACAATTTCTACAAGAATTTCTACTAACAATTATTACAATTCTAAAAGCAATTTCTACAAACAATTTCTACAAGAATTTCTACTAACAATTATTACAATTCTAAAAGCTATTTCTAAAAACAATTTCTACAAGAATTTCTACTAACAATTATTACAATTCTAAAAGCAATTTCTACCAACAATTTCTACAAGAATTTCTACTAACAATTATTACAATTCTAAAAGCAATTTCTACAAACGATTTCTCATTTTAATTTGATGTCAGTAGTTTCTCTGGTAAAGAAAAAATTCAAGCCCTGTAATGTCTGTAAGATTTGTAAACATTTTATTTGTACTTTCGTCTATGGCTGATTCAATCACAACAGCAGTGCTCTCATAATGACAATTCAATTCACCAAAGAAAAAGATGATTCTCCATCGACTAGATGTGTCTTTGTTTCTAAATTTATTGTGTTTTTGTGTTTATTCCCTCAGCTTGTCAGCAAAATTATGGAAGCTCATGTGAATGTCCAGGAGATGTCCCTCATGGATGCCAAGTTGGCATTCATTAAAGCCTGGCAGTCCTTGCCTGAATTTGGCATCACATACTTTCGTATCAAGATGTCCAATAGCAGAAAGGAGGTATAACTTTTTTTGTAATCCAGTGCACTGATCAATTTCGCTAAAGCTAGATTGGGCCAAATTTTGGAAATAAAAGACTAAAGTTTGTGACTTTGCTATAATGAACAAAGCAATGTGAAAAATAGTTATGATGCAAAAAATGATAAACATTGATTTCTTAACTCCCATTGTGTTTAGTTGTTTTCGGGTTTTATTCAAGAGTTGTTTCTATGCATTCTATAAAAGCTTTAAAAAACAATCCACAAAAAAAATTTTTTTTTCTGAAATACCTACATGCTTTAACAATTAACATAGAGGCATTTTATATATACCGATATATATATGGGTTTGTGAATTTGTTTGTATTACAAGGCATTTTACACATACCTATGTATATTGGTTTGTGAATTTGTTTGTATTACAAGGCATTTTACACATACCTATGTATATTGGTTTGTGAATTTGTTTGTATGACAAGGCATTTTACACATACCTATGTATATTGGTTTGTGTATTTGTTTGTATTACAAGGCATTTTACACATACCTATGTATATTGGTTTGTGAATTTGTTTGTATTACAAGGCATTTTACACATACCTATGTATATTGGTTTGTGAATTTGTTTGGTAATGTTTGTAAAAAGTTTGTGAATATTTAAAAAAATTTTAACTTGTGTAACTCACAATCACATATTGTAGTTATTTTTCCTTTCCATCTCACTGTGTTTTTCCGTCCCTTCAGGAGTTGATGGGAGTGGCATCCAACAGGATCATCCGCATGGATCTGAACACAGGCGACTCCCTGAAGACTTGGAGGTACAACACACTGCAGTCGTGGCACGTCAACTGGGAGGTGAAGAACGTCATACTGGACTTTGACACGGAGAAAGTGACATTTGCCTCCATGGAGTGCTCATGCAAGACCATCCACGAGTTCATCGGCGGCTACATCTTCCTGTCCATGAGGGCCACGGATAAGAACCAGTCGCTAAACGAGGAGATGTTTCACAAATTGACGGGAGGATGGCACGAGTGATTTTTTTTTTAAAGTTTAGATTTTGTAATTTTTGATTGGTCAGTTGTTGTTTTTTTTTTCAAATAAAAGTCATGACAGAATTTTATAGAATGAATGCTGATACGAGAGTGTGTGTGTATATATATATATATATGTATGTAGTATTTTAGTGTAACTTTAAATGATCCAATATTTTAGCCAGTTTGAATGTTGTATTAGCCAGTACAAATGTATGATTGTTTTATCAGCCTTGATTGCTAGAAAAGTGTATTAAAAAAAAAATTTCAAGCATTTTAGTCAGTACAAGTCTAGACATTAACATGTTTTAGCAAAGAGGTAGGAAGTTTACCAATGTTTGTTGTTTTTTTTATTTGTGTAATTTGATTGTATTCAGATTCAATGTTCAATTCTTTGGGATCCTCCCCCTGATGATGTTTGTTTATGTATAATGTAATATACACTTTGAACTTTGACCTACTTATAATACAACAAGGCTGTAGAACCTGGTGAACAAAGCTGCTGAGAAAAATATTTCTTTTTGCTGTGTTTTTTATTTATGTGTGTGTGACTGTGTTAATGTCAAAATTGAGTTTCTGCGTGTTAATGTCAAAATTGAGTTTGTGCAGTTTGTTTTTTTTTGCTGCTTTTAAGAAATACAGTTGATGAAGCTATTTTGATCGTACTTTTTCTTGTAGCTTATAATGTAGGTTGAACATACTTATAAATCAACTTCATTCATACTGTTTTTTTGTGTGAGTGTTTGTCTGGCATTAAAGATAATAACCTAATCAAGCCTGGAATGATAACAGTGATGTATATGATGATACATTATTGAGACTTGTAGCATGTAATTGACATGACGAGAGAGAGAGAGAGTCTCTTTTATTTAATTACTTTTTTCTTCCCATTCTTCATATTGAACACCTAATGTGTTTTCAATGTTGGTTTACACTTTCATGGTCTACGTTAAAAATGCACACATGTACAGCTAATGCATTCTTCTACAGAATAAAACACTTTTGTCAGTTTTGGTTACACATTTGACCAAGTGACAAAACACCATTTTTTTTTTAAACAGCAAAACTTTTTTAAAAGTTGTCAAATGTTATGAGAAAAATAAGGAATGTGTTAAATAGTGCACTAATTTGATCACACCCAGTAATACATTACACACTTTATTTTGCTTTTTTATAACAATATTATTTACTTTTGGGAATCTACAGAAAACATACTGAATTTTCTGCTAATAGAGAAGAAACATATTTCTGCTAGAATCTGCTCTGTTGTTTTAATTGATTTCAAAATGTATGCAATGTTAGATACAACTTTTTTTTTTCATTTTCAGTTGAAATATGATCTTGTTTTACATGCATTATGCACATTTTTGCCTTAGCTATTTTTATTTTTCATCCTCTTTGTTTATACAATCTCTATAAGCAATGTTTGTGATGCAAACCAAGTCCGTGCCCCCGCTCCTTTTCTCCCCCCCCCCTTCCCACCACCCCACTCCATCGAGATATGCCAGTGTTTCTTTTGAAAAGACACTAAACTCGATCGGACCACAAAATGCTTTCCAGCAGAAATTTTCTTCATTGTGCATTTTTTAAAATCAACTCTTTTGTCTCTTCCCTCCTCCCCCCCCCCTCTCTCTTTTCACCCTGACCCGTAATGATTTATAATATTTATATCTATACCTAACAATGTATACAAATTTATATATATACACATATATATATCTACATATATATATATAATGATAACCATACTCCTAAGACAGGCACCGAGTGAATGATATTTAAAATTGCTTTTCTCACTTTCTGTGATACAAATCAAAAAAGTGTTTTTGTTTTTTGTCTTGAGTGAATTGAATTTTGTTAAAAGAACTAAAGTGGCGATGCTTAAGTTGAAAATGGACTCAGTATTAAGAAACTTACATGTAGACTGTTCAAACTAATTTTGACAATACTCTCTAGGGTGGTTTGCGAATTAGTAAAAAAATGTTATTGTATTGTAATTGATTTGATGCATTCGGCTGGCGTACCTAAGATCCTGGGTTCGAATCCTGGTCTGGAGGCTGTCCCTGAGTCTACCCAGCTCTGATGGGTACCTGACTTCAGTTGGGGTAAAGATAAGGTGGTTGGGAATTGTATGGCCACACAATCCCCTAGTATGCTGCGGACACAGAAACTGATGAACGCCCTTAAGGATCATTTAGGTCTGACTGGATACTTTTTTTTTTTTAACTTTTTGATTTGACAAGGACTGTGTTTCTTATTAAATTCAACTAATGGCCACCTTCAGAAGTCCTTTTTTTTTGTGTGTGTTAAATATTGTATGTGTGCCTTTAGTTCATTTTCTTAGTCCCAGCATGAATGTGTTACAAGATAATGTGTGGCTGTTGTTTTGACAGCTTTGTTGAAGTTGGCATCTGTTGTCAGAATTTTTGTCATTCAAGCTCTAACCAAATACATACAAAGAGTATTGAAGTAAAAAAAAAAAAGAAATATTCAGCCCTCCCCCCTGTATTTCACACTGTTTTATTAGTTAAAAATGCTAGTCTCTAGTTGTTGTATTTGACTTGTAGAATTCATAACTCTTATTCGTGATAACATTTTATGCCACTCTTTAAAACAAATAGCTTTTTCTTGTTTAGTGTAGACAAATACAATTTTCTTCTCTTCTAGAAGACGCTTGCTTACTTTACAAAACAAGTTTACAAAATGGATTTTTCTGTGTTCATTGTCTTTGTTACTGGAGAGTAATTTTTTTAAAATCCAATCCATGTATCTAGTTTTTTTAATTTTGAAAAAAACTTTTATTGTCAATTAACTGTTGGGCTGGCAAACACCAGCGGTCCTTCAGATCATAATGTTCATACCTTAATGAAGCTGGACCTTTAGTCTATCTTGGCACTGAGATCTTGTGCATTAATCCAAGTCTGGTGGTGGCTACCATTCATCAACGCAAAGAACGGCAGGGGAGGGGGGGGGAATGAGCCACCTTCCTCTACTAAGACGTGGATCTGGGCATTTTTAAACCTCTTCTTGTCCCAGGATTTACATGGGAATAATTATTTTTTTTCTTGCATTATTAACTGCTGATTACTTTACTTCATTAACTTGACTTACATGTAAAAAGCTTGTATTAAGTAGAGAGGCTAGAACTGTATCTCCCTATCACCATATTCAACACACTTGTAACATTTTTATTCTTTCAATTACTGAAGGTTGAGAGCTACTCATTTCACATTAACTGTTGTCTATCAGCTGTACATACTACTAAATACTAGTTCTATTGAAAGTTATCTTTGGATGTGTGTAAGGGACATGCAAGGTGTAAAAAAATTTTTGGTTTGTTTTCAACATGTAACAAAAAAAATATAATGAGTTGTTGCTGTTCAATATGCCTTAGATAAGTGGGTTTAATTTTTCAGTAAACACATTTTGACATTTTAGTTTGAATGAATGAAAAAACTCTTCCTGAAAACTTGGTGTGTGTGAGGGGAAAATTAACCAAAGCTGCAGACCAATCAATATTGAAACATTCAATAAGCTAAAGTTATGAGCTGGCCATGATAACTATAATTTAATAAAAAATATCTCAATAACAACCACCTCAGTATCAAACAATACCTATTACAGCAATAATGATAAAACTGTATTGAATATGCCCCTCCCCCCCTCTTCCCAGAATGCCTTACAACATGTAACAAAAAAATGTATTTGCCTCAAAACTTTATTGGACATTCAATTGGTTCCTACAGTTGGAAGTTGTGTAATTAAAACTACCGTCACTAAATGTATCAACTATTAACCAGCCATTCACTTATATTGGTTGTCCTTTTTTTTTATTGTGTCCTACTGATAATTTTTTTTTTTAATCCACTTTATTTAATCTGTTGAATTTGCATAGAAAATTTGTGTTTGTTTAGGCAGTGCTTTCATAAACAATATAATGTGTGGAGAACTATGGCCTTTTAAAAAAAAAAACACACCGAAACATGCACTGTGGTAGTGCAAACGGCTGACAGTCCATGATAAACCTGAAACTGGCACTGTGGTAGTGCAAACGGCTGACAGTCCATGATAAACCTGAAACTGGCACTGTGGTAGTGCAAACGGCTGACAGTCCATGACTAGGAGACTAGTTTTAATATAACTGCATGAAACCATTAGCTTGGAGCATCTTATCTATTGCTAATTTATTCTTGACTGGTGTGGACATCTCTATGTATATTGTCTTGTTGACTATTTATTGATAATATTCTAGTAAGACCATAGCCAAATAACTCATTTACCTTTTTTTTTTTTGCATTCATTTCTTGTTTGTAAATAGCTTTGTATTCTAATCAGCATGGTTGAACTCTGGATGCTATTTTTAGCAGGCGGAGACTTTTTCTTAAGGTGCTGAATGTAACATGTCTGTTTTACAATAAACAAAAACTAGAAACATTGAAAAGTTGTTTGTGATTTGTTTTTTCTCTGGTGTAAAAGTCTTTGGACCAATGCCTGTCTTTAGGATATTTTACAGTTTCTAGTTTCTATGACAACAATGCAATTTATTTCAAAGTAAGAACTTCTGTGGTCCACGGAGTTTGTACTGAAATAGCTAGATCACCTACTGGAGTTAGGTCCACGGAGTTTGTACTGAAATAGCTAGATCACCTACTGGAGTTAGGTCCACGGAGTTTGTACTGAAATAGCTAGATCACCTACTGGAGTTAGGTCCACGGAGTTTGTACTGAAATAGCTAGATCACCTACTGGAGTTAGGTCCACGGAGTTTGTACTGAAATAGCTAGATCACCTACTGGAGTTAGGTCCACGGAGTTTGTACTGAAATAGCTAGATCACCTACTGGAGTTAGGTCCACGGAGTTTGTACTGAAATAGCTAGATCACCTACTGGAGTTAGGTCCACGGAGTTTGTACTGAAATAGCTAGATCACCTACCGCAGTTGATACGCTTGACCATGAGATTCTTATTGATAGATTGTCTACTACTTTTGGTTGCTCGGGATGTGTTGGCAGCTGGTTTAAATCCTACCTAACTAAACGCACACAAAGTGTCATCATTGGTGGATCTACCTCAACATACTCGACTCTGCAATATGGAGTACCACAGGGATCAGTTCTGGGCCCAGTACTGTTTTTACTGTACACTTATCCACTTGGCGATGTCATACCACTTCTACGCTGATGATTCGCAGTTGCATGATTCTGCTGTTCCCGCTGAAGTCTCTCGTATAGCAGCCAACCTCAGTCTTGCTATTGCTAGTGTCTGCTCCTGGATGATGGAAAACAGACTTAAGATGAACGAAGACAAAACGGAGGCAATTCTAATCGGAACTCTGAGTAAAATAGCCAAAGTTGAGGACTTGGAATCATTGGTGGTCTTAAACTGCCATATCCCCTTTGCAGACAACGTAAGAAACCTGGGTGTCATCCTCGATCCACAGTTGTCTTTCGATGCCCACATTGGAAATTTATGCAGAGGCCTTTATTTACAGCTGCGTAGACTTGGTCAGATACGGCCCTATTTGTCACTTGAGTCAGCAAAGAAACTTGCGGCTGCCTTTATACTGCAGGGTTCCCACGCTTCCGGGAAAGTCGGGAATTAGACGGGAATTCAGCAAAATTTTATCCGGCCGTAAAAAACGGGATTTAGAAAGGAAAAAGGTCTAAAAAGCCGGGAAAAAAAAGAAGACAAAAACCCAAAACAAAAATGTCGCAGATGCATAGTTTTTCCTCGCCGAATGTGTATTTTTCTATCATTAGCGCCGTTTTTTGTGTTTTCCACCCAATGCACACTGAGAATTTAAAACAAAGGAATAGGCGAATCTATTCCAAAATATATCGAGGTCGGATGACTAGTTCACTATGTTTTACGTTTTTTGTTTGTGATCATTCATTTAATCCTTTAGCGATCTCGCCGTTTTTTTTAACACTTATGCCTACTATCGGTAATTTTCTGACTTGGCTTTCCTGATTTTCTTTAAGGCAAGTATCTTGTATTGTTTTGTTGTATATTTAAAAATGTATAGGCCTAGGCCTATTCGTAGTGATTCTTACTGCTACTGTCCACTGTCGTAAGTTCCAAAAATACAAGATCAAAGGTCAAGGACGGGTCAACGTCCTCAATGTTATTAATTTTATATCAGATTAAATCCAGCCATTATGATTTTGATCAATTGATCATTTACAAAAACAAAATCATTCTTCTTTTAGTCTTAGTAAGCCTAAGCCCACACTTCGCCCATTACTATAAGTCTTCCATTGTATATTAGCCTATACTTGAAGCCGGCTGGTCCAGCGGTTCAGGGTCGATACTACGTAACCTCATAGCGGTGACTCTGTGTAACGGAGCACAGATCCGAAAAGTTCCACCTAGGAACGTCGTGTAGCTGGACTGGTGAGGCCCGCATGCGGGATTCCCGGGTGAAAAGGCAATGCACGATAGGACTCTGTTCCGGCTAATAACGTAGGTCCCCGGCCCTTCATGGCTGGGGAGTGTCTCCTAGCCTCCGCAGTAGAAGGTTATGGTCCAGTGCGATGGAGCTAGTTTCCAATACTGCAGCATTGCAGCCAGCTGTCCTCTGATGGCTAGCTCAGACTTTAGGAGAAAGTCGTGCTAAACGTACCTCAGCGACATTGAGGACAAACACCAGCAAACGGTTGACTTGACCCTTTACTCTGGGTCTTGCAGGTAGTGCGGCAGAGGCATTGCCGATCGTTTGTTTTGCTACGTCACTTTAGCCCCCCTGGGCGATCGCTCCCCCTGGAGCACACAAAAAAAAAAACATGGCTTGTCAAACTGAAACGAATATTCCGAGTCTGGGTATTACTCATTTGAGCTGCCCCGGTCACTTGCCAACTCGCGTTGGGGCATTGACCGAAAAATCCACGTCCAACGTGAACTGTCAGTTTCCAGTCTCCATCTCGGATGGAGGAGAACCACGCGGTTCTGAAGTCTCAGGAAGTGGGACCGCTTACATGAGGGTAGAGGTGCAGGACTGCCATTGCAGGGGCCCAAGGTGCACACTATCTCTGACCGTACGGGAAAAGCAAAGCCTGGGAATGGTGGAAACCCGGGCGCTGTTGATGCCAAGCAGCAGTCGAAAGTCACCCTCTGCCAAGTGGAGCACAGATCCGACAAGCCCCACCTAGGAGCTTCGTGTAGCCGGACTGGAGAGGCCCGTTCGCGGGATTCCCGGGTGAAAAGGCAAGACACGATAGGACTCTGTTCCCAGGATAAGCAGAAAAGCAGCTGTCAGTTGCCAGCCAGGAAATGTAGCCGCTCTAGACGGGAGCATTCCTGGAAGACTGGAGGCCAAAGCGGCCTACGAACTGGCAGTAAAACCAGGGCTGGTGGTACCCTGTGTCCCGGTGTACATGACATACATCCGGGGAATCCCACCTTGGGTGGTCAGGTCAGTCACAATAAGACCGCGTTCTGCCAATCCCCGACGGTGACTCCTGCGACTAGTGATACGGCGCACAGATCCAATAAGCCCTTAGGGGTTTCGTGTTCCCGGTTTAGGGGTGCTCGTGCGCGGGTATCCCGAGCTGAGAGGCGTAACACGATAGGACTCTGCTCCCAGCGAAAGCGGAGGAAGCCCGACGGTAGACGTGACCTAGGCAAAGGTTCGCACCAAAAGAGCGCCCAGCTCCGGGTGATGCACCTGAACGTGTTCGGCCTGATCCCCAAGTCTCTAGAGATCCTAAAACTCTTGCATGAGTATGATATTGACGTGGCAATGTTCAAGGAGTGCAAAATTGGTAAGAAGAGGGTGGCATCCTTTTCGGGATATACGATCTTCCGATGCACCTGCTGCTTGGGAGGCAGTGGAGGGTTGGCAACCCTTGTCCGAAGTTCACTACAAGCTCGAGTGGTGAACCGCAGAACGGGCAGTTGCAAGACCGATATCCTAACCCTGGAGGTGTTGAAGAATGGAAAGGCTTACACCCTGACCAACGTCTACAACCCTCCGAAGAAGGATTTGGACCTCACCGTGGAGGCACATCTTTCTCGCACTTGTATTGGCGGTGATTTCAATGCGGCATCACCGGCCTGGGGCTATGCTGTCGCCAACAACTCAGGACGACTGGTGGAGGAGCTATGCAACAGCACGACGCTGATCCGATTACAGGGTACCGATACCCCAGCTACCTTTTTCCACACGGGAAATGGCAGTGAATCGAGGCCGGATCTCACGCTCGTGAGTGCTGATCTGGCTGCTAGCACCTCTATGGAAGTCTTGGGTGATGTTGGGAGTGATCATTTGCCCGTGTTGGTCACTATCAATATAGGAAAAGCAAGCAGCGAACCTTCCGGGCCCAGGAAGTGGATCTACTCGAAGGCACGATGGGACGAGTACAGAGTGCGCACCGATCGCGCTCTTGAAGAAGTGCTTATCGAGACTGGGCCTATCGACTCAGTGTATGGTACGATGGTTAAAGCCATACTAGGGGTTGCCAGAAAGACGATACCAAGGTCACATGAGAAGCGCAAGTTCAGACCGTTTTGGACAAAAGCCCTAGGAGAGTTGGTCCGCAAAAGGAGGGCTGCTCGCAAGCTCGCGAGCAGGCGGAAGACGGCCGAGAGCCGTCGAGAGTACAACCGTTTAACGGCGGAAGTGAAAGGGGCTATCGCGGAGGCAAAGTTGTCGAAATGGACTGATACATGTGCTGGATTGGACCTTGCGGATAGCCGGCAGGCATGGAACCTAATCAACCACCTTGAGCGAGCTGAGGTAGCTAGCAGAGCACCAGCTTCGTTGGCAAGAGCAGGGGCAGGCCCCATGGTATCGGATACCAAGCGGGCTGAGATGCTCAACCGTCACTTCGTAAGTGTCGGAAAACTGGGTGGAAGAACGAGTGTGTCTGCTGGGCTTGATAAAGTCCGGAAGGCAAACGAACGCCACATGACGGGAGAGGGTGAGGCTAGCACATTCACGGTGCTCTTTACTCGGCAGGAACTGGAGTATGTTTTGAGACGGTGCAAAGCGAAGAAGGCCCCAGGGCTGGATGGGATTAGCAACGAGCTGATCACTCACCTTGGGGCTGTTGGCAAGGGCAAACTCTTGGAGCTCGTAAACCGAACATGGTCTGAAGGTGTCCTACCGAAACAGTGGAGAGAGGCCTTGGTGGTACCCATCTTGAAGAGGAGTAAAGACCCGGGTCAGGCCGAAAGCTACCGACCGATTTCCCTAACATCGTGTGTAGGGAAGGTAGCTGAGATATTAATCAATAGGAGGCTTGTGAGGTTCCTAGAGGATAATGGACTGGTTACCCCCACTCAAGCAGGCTTCCGTAGTGGAAGAAGCTCGATGGACCAGGTGACGCTCTTGGTCCAGAAAATGGCTGACGGGTTTCAGCGGAAAGAGTCTACACTAGCAGTGTTCCTGGATTTTAAACAGGCCTATGACAAGGTCTGGCGGCCGGGGTTGTTGTTGAAGCTACAGAGGCTAGGAATAGCCTCTAACATGTACAATTGGATCAAAGGGTTCTTATCCCGAAGAACAGTTGCAACTCGTTACGGGAAAGCGGTTTCTCGGAAGCGCGTCCTGGAGCAAGGATTGCCCCAGGGCTCAGCACTGTCCTGTACATTGTTCCTGGCTTTTATCAATGACCTGCCGAACTATCTGGGAAGCTCGTCACTGCTTTTCGCAGACGATCTTGTGGTCTGGTCGACCGGGAGGGAAGCGCGTGCTCTCGAGCGGGCCCTCCAGCAGGATTTGAACGCAGTAGCCTGTTACGCCAAGCTTTGGGGTATGGAAGTAAACTGCCTAAAAACAGTTTACTCGCTCTTTACCCTCGGAATCGATATCCTCAAAGAGCCGATCGAGCTGAACATTGACGGCCGCGCCCTGGCATGCGACCAGAAGCCGGTCTATCTCGGAGTGACACTGGACCGAAAGCTAACGATGTATGCCCTATAAACATGCCCGTATGACAGCCATTTGGGAAAAACCGCATTGAGATTAGGTCCATTAGGGCCCCCACAACGCGTGAATGGACTCGATTGGGTTTTGCCCTAATCTTGCCATAATGGTTTTAGCCCGCGTTTTCCTGCATGGAATCCGAATCGGCTCGCTTTGGGGTTTTTGATTACGGCTGACTTTTACAATGTCCGAATAGAAACCTAATGTCGGTAAGCCCAATTGCTCTTGAGATGACATACTTCACTAGACTGTGTGAATTTAAATGTTAAGTGGCCATGTGGTTTGGACACTGAGATGAACACGTTGAAGCGTTAAAAATATACCAGTTTTATTACCTTTGGTCAGTAGATCTAAGAGGATAGTACGTTTCTTTCATTTTGTAAAGTTACCATCTTTTAATTACAATGAATAGCTCTAGGCTATACACGTAGAAGTAATAAAAAAAGTGACAAGTTTTATGGCTGACTGGGGCAGAATCTAATAGTACCGTAATATAGTTTCTTCTTTCATGTTTTTTTTTAATGTGACCACATTACTTAATAGCTAGACCTACTTGCCGTCTTGGTGTCTTTGAATTACATTAGACTAGTACATGTATTGTAACCTACATATATACTATTTAATAATTTTTATAGTGTTTTTTTTTAATTTAAAAATTATAAATTCTTTTTTTTAGTACAATATAGATCCAGGCCTACGTATAAGTATAGGAGACGGTCTAGAGTCTAGATGTAAAAAAAAAAGAGAATTAAAGAATTTAAAGTTGGCTATCTTTTTTTTTGGAGACATTATATTTCATTAACGTGAAATATTTATATATTTTTTAAATTACTCTATTTTAAATATCGGATTTAAAAAAAACTTAGATTTTATAGTTTAATAAGTAGGTAAGCCTATAGTACTATAGTCTCTGATTAGAAATCCCGCTCAGTCGCGTGCAGCGTGGTGTATATCAAACCAAGATGTCGCGCCCTATGAAACGGCCTAACTTGCTGATATATAGACTATATATTATATCATATATGGACGATATTTAGTAGGTGAGTAAATATTATAATATAATTTGCATATATATTTGTTCGGAATTTTAAGTAGTCGAATTTTTAATTATAGTTAGTAGGCTATCTGTTGATATTTTATTGACAATTATTGAATTACAAAATACAATTTTAAATGGAGTATGAGTAGTATGAGTTTACTATGAGTATGAGTAGTAATAGTATGAATGAGTAGGGCCTAAGTCTAAGTACGTACGTACTAGTTACTACTAGACTAGTAGGCCCTCGGGCTTAGGTCTACGCCACCTTCTAGTATTTTAAAACGTTCTTATGATTTTAATTTTAGAATGATTTACAATCAGTCAAGTCAAGTACGTGATACGTGTGTTATCATTAAATTCATAATTAATCATTTGTTTAGTTTAGTCCTTGATACCTCATTCAACATTGACATTGAATATTGAACAATTGAATCGAGTCAATGTCGTTAGAGTGTTAGAGATAAAGTTCTATGGTTCTAGTCTAGTCTAGATCTAGCTTAGATCAACCTTTTAGCCTCATCATTTCTAAAGGCTTAAAGGCTTAGGATCTAGCCCTGGCCTAGGCTTTTTATACTTTATTATCAAAATCCCTCATACTCATACAAATAATAGGACATGCTTTAAATTTAAATATGATTTTTTACTTTGCGGAAAAAAGTTTACATTTGTAATTATAAATCATTTTAAAATAACTACTACAGTCTAAGGCTAATGCTGAGGCTAAATGGTTGATATAATTATATAGAGTCTAGGCCTAATATATAAAATACTAATTTAATAATTATATTGATAAATAATGTGATGCTACGACTATTATAATGTAGGCCTAGGCTTTTATTTCTTTGTATTTTAATTAACAGGAATTCCAAATTTTTTTTCAGTCTGAAGATAGAAGCTGTGGAGTAGAGTTGAGTCAAAAGAGTAGTACCATTGAATCTCAGTCATTGATTAAATTTATTGATAGGCTACACCTTGACCTATAACTAACTACTAGACAACATTCATGCAGTCATCTGATATTGATATAGAATTATAGATGATGATTTAATAAACAGGTGAGTAAATACTAGCCTGTTTTATATTTTTTAACCAGATACACGTGTTAATGAAAGTTAATGAGTTAACAGTTTAGTTAACTTAATTAATGTTAAAGATTAAAAAATAACTTTGATGTAGGCTACAGACTTTAAAAAAAAGTTATAGGCTAAAAAATTTTTTTGTTTTGTAATTATAATTGCCTAGGCCTATTAAACTTGAATCATTTCAGGAAAATAAATAGTTTATCGTGCTAAATTTCATAGGGAAATAGGGCCTATAGTATAGCCTATACTATACTATATATGTCTATATTATATAGTGGCTATACGCCTAAACTTATAGTAACTTATAGTATAGGCTATATATTTAATATATATATTACATGTCCATAATATTGAATTGAACTACCCCCTACTATTTGTTGTTAGTTATGGTTATTATGATTAGACCCTATACTATAGATTGGCTATTGTTATAGCCTATAGTTTATATTTATAGGATTATAGAGCCTACTTATATGTATATACTATAACACTATAATAGAATAGATTATAGCCATATCGGCCTGTATGAGTCTAGGTCTAAAGCTTAGTTATACCTATTGACTATTATATTATGTTGTAATATTTGAATACTTGAAATTTTTTTTTATGGAAAATGTGAGAGTAAAATTTAGTTTGTCGTTAGAAATTATAACTAAAATTTTTGGTTAAAGTTTTAGCGTAGCTTAGATAAAACTAAAATATTTTTTTTCTTGAATTATGTAACATTGAGAGGGTCTACAATCTGTAGTTATTGAGTATAAACCTTTTTCTACAAATCTTGTCCTGTTATGATGGATTTTTAAAACTAATATTAATATAAATTATATAATTTTGTATTTCTATTTTGATTAAAAGGAATTCATTTTTTTTTTAGTCTGAAGATGGCAGAGCATTGATGATGGTGTAGAGTGTAGACAGAGTCAAGATTGTAGTGCTATTTTATAATCTACTATTACACCCTGTTGGCCTATAACTACTAGACAACAGTCAGCTGATAGAGATGACAGATGCTGATTTACTTAGCGGGTGAGTAAGTAGGACCTACTGTAAAACATAAAGTTGATATAGGCCTATTCGTTAGTTTTAAAGTCTGAACAATAACTTTTTATACTTGTATATTTATATAGGCTTATATATTATTATATAATCATTATTATTAATATATATATATATAATATGTAGCCTATAGTGGCCTACTTAAATTACACTTAACTTACTGGACTTAAGCATAGACTTATTTAACTTAATTTCATGACATTCAATACCAGTAGTTTAAAAAGCATTTATAGGAATATAGATATAGGTTATATTATTTAATATTTATTAATTTATAAAGGGTTATATTATTTAATTTTCTTTTTACTTTTTAGTTCTTCTAATGTCGCATGTTGGAAAATGGTGCACTATTGCTGATGTTAAAGGATATAAAATGACATAATTAATGGGTGAGTAAATACTATGTAAAACTAAATAGGTCTATTTGTTAAGTCTAAATCATAGTTATGTTTGAACTTAACTATTGTAAAAAAAAATAATTTAATAAAACACTAGGCCAAGTAAGGGTCAAAAGATAATTTTTCGTCAATGACTATGTTACAAAACACACTAAAATTCATATATAATGATATAATGTGATGCTATCCCACAAACCAGTTCAGATATTGGTAAAACCAATTTTTCAATAAAAAGCAAATTAATGTGAAAGGTTCTTGGTCATTTTTTAGTTTCTTATTGCTTTGTAATGTTATAGCTGTGAAAAAATTTTTAAGCTAATATTATTTTTAGAAATTAATTACTTAAAATGTGTTTTTATGCAGCTTTAGAATAAAATCAAACAAAAGATATAGTTTTTAAGTCAACTTGTCTAAATATTGTTTCAATTTACAACAGCTTGTTTATTGCTTTTTCTAAATTTAACGTCAATCATGTAATATTTTTTCATCTTGGAGATATTAAACATTTAAAAAATGCAAATTTTTTTTCATCGGTACTGTTTTATTATCATTTGTCTCAAAAAAAACTTACCGTTACCTGTAGTTTTGAATAACTTTTGAAGTAATTAATCGATTTTAGAAATGTTTTCACCACTGCATCGATAAATGAATTGACTTTTTTAAAATTAAAAACCTGATCCTTAATATCTTATTTTGCCTACTGGTACTTAGGTACCAATTCTGTGGGGTTGCAGGACTGACTTCTGTTAACATTAGTCTTTAAAAACTGTCTGTTTTCGATATCAAAATCTTTTATTCATATAAACCGGAGAAAAATTTAATTATTATCATGTCACAGTCTATGAAAGCCAAAATTGTTCTGTTTATTCTGCAATGGTGAAAACCAGTACCAATATTTAAAAGAAATTGCTTGCCAGCAGTTGTTAATTGGATTTCTGTTTATCCTTGTTAACCTTGTAGTGTTTTTTTTTAAACTTAAACATGTTATAATTCAAATTTCATTTTAATTTTCAGATTTTGAAGATGATGTATAGCGTGTACTGCAGTGATGGATGGAGATTGATTGTGGGCTATGATTAGTATGTCGTTGGTTAAGGCCTATACAATTTACTGAACATCCAGGCAATTAGTTTTTTGATGAGCTAGTGCTAAGTGTGAAGATTTATGGAAAGCAGTAAACATCAATTAACCAAGCTGCATTTACAAAAAGCCCAAATATCATGTCCACAAGAGGACCCAACAGGCCAGCAAATGACATTTTTATGTGTCTTACGATTTTATGAAATGTGGACTATTGTACAAACACTTTAACCAAGACCACTTATAGTTGTGATTTTGACTTGTACAATTCACAAATAATGCATTCGCTAAGTTGCCTGACAAGTCAGGTCCTTCCACAACCATAGTGTACTTTTTTTCACAAATCATTTGAGCATGGACAAATCTATGACTGGATTTAATGGAAGGCTGTGTGCATTGGGCAGTATATACACCTAACAAAAGTTCTCTACTTGGATATTAAGATGTGGTATCCACCAGATAGTGCTAATAAAGGATTTCTACAGGATTACATATTGGCCGATGAATAGACCATGATATACTGAGAAACCTTTCACTTGTATCAGAAGATCTGTTTAATTTTTTCTGTGGGAGTAGTGTTGGATTAATATTCATGTATAAATACATGTATTCTTTGTATGCAAATGTACCCAGTATTCTAATTGATAAATGGCTCATATTTATTAATTATTAAAGTTGTTTTTGAAAATAGTAAATCTATTGGTTAAACTAAGTACTCATTGTCAATTGTGGCATTGGGTAGTGAGTGTTATTTTTGCTAAAATATTTTCACTTTGAAAAATAAAAGTTATCTTTATAATTTAAAGTGAAATATATGTACTAAAAATTTTTCTGAAAAGTTTTTTTTTACTTACCTGATCTGATTATAATATAATTAATTTTTTTGTAAATATGCAACTTAATTGCTTACTTCTTTCATATTGGTTAACTTCAAGCAATTTATAATCATGTATATATTTTTTTTATAAATGTCTTATATTCTGAAACCATTACTGCAGGCCTATTACTGTGCTTTTTTACAATATCACAAGTTGTGTCAAAGTTGTATTAATTTTGTTTAATAATAGTAATCGTTTTAACGGTAATCAGATAATCATTACATAATATTTTAATGAATGTAGACCCTCTTTTTGATGACCGTATGTGTCGGATTGTCTATAATTATAATATTCAAATGTATATTTTTTAAAAATCTTATTCTTATGTTCCATTACCATTACTGTGCTTTTTACAATATCACAATTTGTTCAAAATGTTATTTATTTTTATGATATGCTTATAGGACAAGTAGGCCTATAATTAAAGATGACAATTCATTGCATTATTTAATGTTTTGGAAAATTTGTATGGACAAAGCTATGAAAAAGACAGTTTACCGACTAAAATAATATAAGTGTGTGTCTGTGTGTGTAGGCCTATATAATATTAAAAAAAAAAATTACAGCCCTAAAATATCTTGTGTTCCATTTAAATCCATTGCTTAGCAATGTTTTTTTTTTTTCTCAATATATTACAAGTTTTTGTGTCAAAGATTTATTTATTTTAATATATGAATAGTCTAAAAGACATTCATGTATGGTATATCTTTTTATACATTTTGAGTCCTATTTTTTTTTAATAAATAAAGCAATTTTAGTTGTAGTCGTATTGTGTAAAATGTATCTTAATTGTTGTAGGCCTAGCAAAGAGTGTTAAATTAATTAATTATTGGAATACATTTGTATACAATAGTCTGTATTTATGAAATTATATATAATATTGGCCTGCCTATTATTCAGGGTTAAATAATATTGTCCAATTAATCTTCCATTTTGCACTAATGCTATTTTTTTTAAACATCACATCATGTAGGCTATTTTATTGTTTTACAAAAATAAAAAATGTTTCACAAAATTTGTAAAAACTGGTATTTTGAATGTATGGGCCTACCTATATTTAAAAAAAAACTACTGGGCTTGTATAGGCCTACATATTTTTTTTTTATTGCACAATGTTTACATAGAAATGTCTGTTTACATATAAATGTCTGTTTACATAGTGTTATATTTTATCAATATATATTTTTATGTGTAGGCTTGTAGTAATGATATAGGCTGCAGTATGCCTATATTTCTTTTCCCATAAATATATTTTTTTCCCATTACTCTGCTGCCTGGCTATTGTTAAATTAATAAAGTTGTATATCAAATAAATATAAAATATTTTAATCTATATTATATCATAATTAGGCATATCTACAGATTTCTGACTATTTTGTAGGCTACTATTACAATAAATTTACCAAAATTATTTTATGTTGTTATTTTCAAAAAGAATGTAATTATCTTGAATACTATACCACTGCCATGTTTTTGCACTTTATTTACTGTCACTGTTTTGCTTTATTGATTGAATATATATACTTTTTATCGTATGTTGCAAAAAATATTTTGAATACAAATATAATAAAATATAAACGAAATTTCTTTCTTTGTTTTGTTTTACTTATATTGACTATATATGTGTTTTTTGTTATTTATATGTATAATTACGAAAAAGTGGGTAAATAAAGGTAAAATCCGAATCCATCCAATGTCGGTTTGATAAGGACTAAATATAGGCCTACGGGTCAATTAAGGCACAATGCAGGCAAAAACCGCATAGCGCCGGTAATAAACTACCGCCATTGGCCCGATATGGAAACGAAATGAAAAGCCGGTGAGGAGGGGAAATATCCATTAAGCCCCAATGCAGGCAAAACCTAATCACGCCCGCATGTCTAATGCCCGCATTGGCCCATAATCGACCCAGATATCGGCGCGGGTACAGACGCCATAATGGCAGCCATTTTGGCCTACTAAGGCCTCCTAGCATAGCGATATCGCTTTTCATTGGGGCGCCATGCGGTCAACTGCTGGCAACCTAATAGGTACGGGTTAGGGCAAGGGGGGAAAACTCTAATTGATTCCGAATGGGGCCAATGCCGGCATGTTTAAGGGGTGACCATGTGAGGTTAGTCCAAGAGTAAGCTTCTTCTAAGCTGAACATTGTCAAGAGACTGGCCAGTACTGGCTGGGGTGCGAAGGCGAGTGTGTTGAGGAATCTTTACCTAGGAGCGGTAAGATCCCAGATCGATTACAGCCTCCCGGTGCAAATCTATGCGTCTGATACTGCTTTGAAGACGTTGGACTCTGTACAAAATCAAGCCCTCAGACTAATATGTGGAACGTTCCGAACCGCCCCGACATCGGCTGTTGAAATCATGGCAAACGTGCCGCCTCTGAATGGGAGAAGGAAAAGGGCCGTTATTACTGCTTACGAGCGGTATAAGCGGTTGGAGGAAAGTTCCCCCCTCAGGATGCTCGTGGATTCCTGGTTGGGAAGAGGCCGCATCTCAATGCAGTCCTTCATGCACCACGCATTGAAGCTCAGCGCAGAGATTGGACTCCCGGTCGACCGCATGCCCATGCGGACGGGAGTGGAACCTCCTCCTCACCTATCCTTCAACCTACCAGAGATACGGGCGAACCTGATGGATGCAGTCGGACCCAGCGCTTGCCTGACTGAGAGGCGCGCAGCTGCTCTAAGGACGGTACGGGCATACTCGGGATTCGTTGAGGCATACACTGATGGGAGCGCGATCAGTGGGACCGAAGCGCGTTCTGGGTATGGTGCTCTTGTGTCGTACCCGAAGGCAGAAGAAAAACGGGCTGAGCTAAGTGGGCCGTGTGGAGCAATCTGCATCTTTGATGCGGAGATGGAAGCCATCAGAATTGCCGTTGAGGCAATTGGGAAAACGTTCGAAGAAACACCATCTGCTCGTGATGATGTGGTTATCTTCACTGATGCACTTTCAGTTCTCCAAGCCATCGACGGCTTGGGGAGTTGGCCCGAACTGCTTGTCCGACTATTAGCTGCTATTTCCGATCTGATCCTCAGGTACGAGGTGAAGGTCATATTGCAGTGGATTCCAGGTCATGCAGGAGTCCCTGGCAATGAGATAGTGGATGCCTTGGCCAAGAAGGGATCCCTGACACCCACTCCGGAGGGTCCGTCCACCTTCGCGAGTGCCCGCAGATCAATACGTGAGTGGGAGACAAGACAATGGAACAAGAGTTGGGACGAGTCTGACAAGGGTCGAGGTGTGTGGCAGCAACTAAAACGGCCAAATCGAGCTGATCCGTGGTGGAAGCTCCGCAGGAGAGAACAGGCTACGATAGCCCAGTTCCGTACAGGGCACTGCCCTATTGGTGCCTATTTCGGACGATTTAGGCCCAATTTCGATTCGCGGTGCCGACACTGCTTTGAAGCAGAAGAGACGGTCGAGCATTTGCTTTTAGACTGCCCTGCCTTGCAGGAGGAAAGAGTGGATGGGAATGGTCAACAGTTTGCACCATCCCTTTATGGGAACCTGGCTGTGCTACGTAGTACAAGTGTGTTTGTCCTCCGAATCCTAAGAGATTAGTCTCGATTCGATCACTCCGGTGAGTGAGGTTTAAAGTCTGGTCCAGCGGTTAGTTCACCGGCCTGTCAGCCAAAAACCAACTGACAGGTCGCGGGTTCTATCCCTGCCACCGACGGATCTCTGTCGCCCTGCAGGAGTTTTGGGCCTAGTGGACTTAATAATCTTCTGTCTAGAAGGAACGTCTGTAAACTTATAAGATATACTTGACTTTAGACTTTATGCAATTAATTAGGCCTACTTGGGTTAAAGCGGCGGATTATGCCTAAGACAAAGATGACCTAGTTTTGTCTCGCGAAAAAAAAATATTTGAGAATGTTTTCAATCTTTTGTTCATCTTATGGCAAATGTAGGCCTACTATCATTTAAGAACACATTTATTTGGAATTTTCGCTCACAATGGTTTTAAATATTATATAAGAGTCATTTATTTAAATATTAGACTAAGGCTCTGATAAAATGAATTGACGAACATCTCCTAGTAACCGTACACATAGCGTCATAGCCATAGGCTTGCCACTTGCCATAGATCTAGTAGTAGTTAATGGGCTAATGTGAATGTCCGATTTTCGCGTCGGAATTTGTTGCTAATAAACTAGTTCTAGTCCATGCCTAATTTTGTTTAGACAGTTGTTTGAATGTGGTTTCAAAATTTATTTTAGTGTAAGCCTATAGTCTAACTATGATTGTTTTTTTCAAACTTAAGCATGTAGGCTATTTATATTTAGGCCCTAGTAGTTTGTTTGATTTTAGTTTTCATGTCTTTGACTATGAAGTTTGTGACCTCGAATTCACTGATTCTGCATATCATAAAATAAAAATAGTAAATATTGATGTATTTGCAATCAAACTCTTTCATGATATGAATAAATAATTGGACTAATTATATAATTTTTAATTTATTTAAAAAAATGGACGCAAAGGCTTTTTAATTAAAAAGTACGAAATGCATGTAAAGCAAGGGGGATCACTCTTAATTATTTTTTATCCTTAAGTCAGACCCAGTTGTCCTTTTTTGTCTTTGTTACTAGATTTACAAAAAAATATTTTTTTAAATTAGTTACCTACTTTTAGTAAATGAGATACTAATAGTAGCCTCTCTTAAAGACATTTCTAGTGATATTTAGCAAGATAGTATTGACTTATAGCTAAGCAACACTAATATCATCATGATTTTGGCTTTTTTATGTTATTATATATTTATATATTTATAATATAAAACACTTTGTGTGTCTTTCCCAGTCATTATCAATGAAGATAAGACATCAGAAACTACACACCTATTGCAAAGCCCTTCACATTTCTCTCAAAACAAAAGCATTGGGAGAAATGACAAGTGTCATTGAGGAAAAAATAAAAGTTTAACAAAATTAATAATTTTGTGATTAAAGTTTATTATCTGTACTAAATAAAAGATTTAATTGAATTATTAAATCTGAATTGTCAGTTTATGTTGTGTTTAGACTTTATGTAAGTAGAATTATACTCGTTATATAGTAAATTTAAATTCATTTTGGTAACCAGGAATTTTGCTCTTATAGCCAGGATATTAATATAGTCAGGAAACAGTCAGGAATTTTTTTTCTGAAAAAGAGTGGGAACCCTGATACTGTCACGCCTCAACTACTGCAATGCTCTGCTTATCGGGTTACCTGAAGATAAGATCTCCAAATTACAGCGAATACAAAACAGTGCCGCTCGCCTAGTCATGCGTAAGTCAAGGCGAGATTCTGTGACAGTTCTCCTGCGTCAGCTCCATTGTCTCCCCGTGAATGCCAGAATCGAGTATAAAGTGGCGCTATTTTGCCATCAGTGCATTTTTAATAACGAGTTTCCGTCCTATCTCAAGGAACTAATAACACCATATGTCCCTCAAAGAACACTTCGTTCTGCCAACTCATCGCTTCTGGAAGAGCCCGGTTTCTCTCTGATGACCGTTGGCCTTAGAGCCTTCTCAGTATCCGGTCCGAAGGTGTGGAATCTTCTTCCCATTCAACTCAAGCAAACAAGCTCCATTGATTCCTTCAAGAAGAACTTAAAAACTCGTTATTTCAATATTTATCTCAGTTAACATGCTTTAGAGCCCCACTGTCTTACTTATATGTTAGGTCGGTTATTTTGTTTTAGTTGTTTGATTTGTTCTATGTTTGTAATGTTTTGAATCATCATTTAGTTGTTTTTCTTATCTCTTGGCCTATAGATTGTACCTGTGTTCTTTAATTGTTATGTTAAATATGCGCTCTGAGCTTACAGTATGTTTGTTGGCAGCGCTATACAAATGTCATCATTATTATTATTATTATTATAAGGGCCATGATAAACAGCTATTTTAATTTGTATTCTAGCAGTGTAGTGATACAGATACTATATAATGATGGTGCTGCAAAGAAGTTTTTTTGTTGACTGGAAGGGATCCACTGGCCAAGAGTTGAGCCTGCTTGAAACTTAGTTTGACTTTGAGTAAAACAAAATGATGCATCAGGCTCCAGAATGCAAAATAGCTTTATGTAGGCCTACCAAAGATATTTTTGCACAGTAATTCTTAATAAAAATACTGCAGCATATCAGAACTGTTGCTGTGTATTAAAGAACCTTAACAAGACTTGATAAACAGCAAAGTTCTTGAACAGGGTGCTAATAAGCGTTAGATGTGCTTATTTTTTTCCAAATTAATTTTCTGGTATTTTGAATAAAAGCAGTTTTTATTAATCCTTTATATAACTTCATAAAATATATTTTTTTGTATAAGACCTATCCTTGGAAGGCTAATTGACCCACTTTCTACCCTGCTATTGAGCTGAAACTTAGCACGTAGATGAGACTCATTCTACCAAGTCCCTTAGCAGAGTCTTTTTGAGATGTTCGCCAAGGGGATATTTTAAAGGAGTGCGTGCTCACATCCCTGGTTGTACTAACCAAGGATCACTTGGAATAAAACCCTGGATTTGAACCTGTAAGTTTTGGAGCATCAATCTAAGCACTTGTTGCTTGACCACCATGTTAAGTTTCAATTAAAAGTTATTGTTCCATTTTTGCTCGATTTGTAAATAAGGTATTACTATTTCTAAAAAGATACATTTCTTAAGCAATAATTAAAGTGAGAATAATAAATACAGGAAAACATTATGTTTATTTTATATACAAGCCAATAGCAATGAATTCAAGAAGAGTATAGATTGCATACATGTGCATACATCATTCATAATATGTACATTATGAATGTACAGTATACAATTAAATATCTTTACATGTAACAACCTTAACCTGTTTATCTTAACCTGTTAAAATTTATAAATGTTCTAATTACAGACCTATTGAAATCTCATTAAAAGCAACACTTTTTTGTTGCTTATTGCAAATGTCCAAATGTAAGCTTATAAATGTAGTCATCAAAGATGTGCCAGTATCTTGTGGCAAAACTGCTCTGCATTGCCTGTTTGGCTTGCAAATGTTTCAGCAAAGGTGTTCCATTCTTGTAGCTCTCTACCAAATTAAAATGTGGGAAAGTCCTGAAAGGATGTTGACAAGATGTTCATATTTATTTCCTATTGAGTGATCATTCGATAGAATAGTATACATAAAATGAAGAGGACCTTTACCTTGACCTAAGGGGACATAATTATGCAGTAAATAATTCATGTTCAACTAGTTACCTTTCGTGTGTATTTCTAGACTGGTCGGTGCCGAAATCTTGGCTGGTCAAATGCTGAGAGTGTAAAGCTTTATTCTTCTCATTGTCCCCAAATACAGAATGGGCAATGGTGGTCAAGGTCTGATCAATAGAGCAGCCATGGACAGTGCATAGGTTCGCAACTGCTAAAACTAAGCACTCTGCCACCCTTTCATCTGTGTACACCATTAAACCTAAAAATTAAATTGTAGGATTAAGGATAATTTTCCAGGCTTTTAAGAATACAATACAATAATCTTAAATCTGAGCAAATCAGAAAGACAGAGATAAAAAGACTTTAAAAAAAATATAGATATTTAAAGATATACTCATATCAATTCTCTTTTTGTCTAGAGTGGCATTCGAGAATATAGCAATTAGTTGTATGAAGTAGTCTAGATACCCAAAAACTTAACACCCTTTAACCCTTCCTGTACCGACCTACTGCTATCTATGCTACCTTCAGTTCCGCTATATACGCGCCCGGGACTGTAAGGGTTAAAACTTGCATTGAAATTGTAGACTAAACTCAAACAATGGATAAACAAAGGACACAATAATCTTCTGTATAGAAGGAATGTCTGTAACATAAAAGGTACAATCAAAAACTTAAAACTATTCTATTCAGGGTTTGAATCACCAAGATAAATAAATAGATATTGGAAAGCTTTATGACTTTGATAAAATTAAATTATCCCAGGGAAAATGATACCCAATGTTTTAAAAGGATATTTGAAAGAGGAGGAATTTTTTTTAAAGCAAAAAAACAACAACACCCATTGCTTCAAATAATAAAATGTTATGATTTATCTCAAATGTTGAAATATTTGAATCTTTAGAAATTGAATACACTTATTTGTGACGTTTATTATTTCTTTTCTTTTTAGAATTCAAAGTTAATTCAAAAGAAAGATTGAACAATAAATAAGGTTCAATTTTTGAGACAGTAAACTTACCATCTTTGTTAACACCTATGGGGCATGTCCCCAGGACAACATTTTTATTCTCTAAGGCTTTGATTACACCCACTGTGTAGTTGAAGTTTAAATTCTGAATTAGGTCTGAGCAGTGAACGCCAAGGGGAAGTAAGTTGTCCGATCCTAATAGTTTACAAAGCCTAGACAGTGAAAAACTGCTGAAAGGGCAGAGAATGATCTGTGAAGGAAGGATGGCATCTTTAATTTCCTGAGCAACACCGGGAGCTTGTGAGGGCAGAACACAAAGCAGCACTACATCTACTGAAGATATGAGTCTTCTGTTGTCATAGTAACACTGAACACCTTTTTGAGTCAAATGACCTTAAAAAAAAACATTGATTTTTTATGACAGCATTAGCTAAGAAGAAATCTATTCCATACATAAAGGAGTAACATAAAAAATACTAGCAACTGAATAACTATTTTTTATTATAAATCATTGCAATACATATATTTAAAGTTAAAAATGTGAATGCTAATATAAATAATCTATTTAAAAAATCTTGTTATTAAAACTCTGATTATTCACTTTTTGAGAATTCAGAGCAAATATTATCTAATAGTAATAAAATCTTTGTGAACAGAAAATTGCATCTATTTATACCTAAAGATTCTGGTCTTCTTGTTGAAACATGTAAATTGTTTGGTTCTAACTGTCCAATGGTCAGTAAGCTTTGTGCAATTTGACTTCCAAGTTGACCACATCCTATAATACCAACAGTAATATTTTTTGCATCGTCCTCCTCTTGGTCTTTTCTAAATTCCAACTGTTGTAAAATAGATCTAAAAGTACAATGCACAATTAAATTTGTAATATTAAAAAACAAAAATTCAATATTATTACATAATTATTAGTTCTATGTTATATTGTTAGTTATGATTTCTGCAATGCTACAATCAAACAGTCAAACATAATTTCTAAGAGTTATTATAATCATTTAAATAAAAAAATTAATATAAAAAAAATGATTATAATTATATTGAACTTATTTCAGTCCTATATAGGCATATAGCGTGCCATTAATTGGCTGGTCCTGAGGTTAGTTCACCGGATTGTCAATGGACACGTCACGGGCTCTATCCCTTCCGCCAACCGATCCCTGCCGTCATGCAGGAGTTTTGGGACTATATAATAGACATACTAATCTTCTATCGAGAAGGAATGTCTGTAAAACTTATAAGATCTCAGGTATCCTACATACAAGAGATGAAGTAAAAATAGGGCCTACTTAAAAGGTTCTATCTCTTCCACCGACCGATCCCTGCCGTCATGCAGGAGTTTTGGGTCTATATAATAGACATATTAATCTTCTATCTAGAAGAAATGTCTGTAAAACTTATAAGGTATCCTACATACAAGAGATGAAGTAAAAATAGGGCCTACTTAAAAATTCTAAACAACCTCTAGATCCAGATCTGTTAAAAAAAAAATCTAAATCCTATTTTTTTTAAGAATTGTATATTACATAGCAATATAATATAGACATTCTACAGTGGTTATGAACCAAATTACAGATTACATCTCATTGTCACAATACCATATTTATGTAGCCACAATAAACAAAAGTATAACAAATATATAAATGTAATATTGCTATTATACTATTATATTATTAACTATAGCATAGTCAATCATAGTCTATCTATCTAGTCTATCTATATGATTCATGATATTTGAAAGATATTAAATTTACTTCGATCATGTATTGTAGGATATAGACTATTGAATTGTAACAATTGTTTGGCCTAAATTGTTTGTTTAGCTACACTGTAGTAGGCCACAAAAAGATTGAAAAAAATATAGAATATAGGCTAGGCCTATATCATATAGTTATAGCCCATCTTATCTTATCTTATCTTATACATTACAGACGCTCCTTCTCTAAAGAAGATTATTGCGTCCTGCGCTCATCCGTGGTCCGAGTCTATAGTCTTGCATTTTTATTAATGTTTTAAATGATGTTAAGTTACTGGTTTTCCTGGTTTGTTCAGGCAACCTATTCCATTCCCGAATGCCACTCGGGAAGAAGGAGTAGGCCTACTTATACTTATATGTTATATGCATTTGTTCTGGCATAAGGGAGAAGGAAAGTGTTTTTGTCTTTATGTACTACTATAAAATTACTAAAACAATTAAAGAACATATAAAGTTATATTGAATTGAGCCTAAATGCTAAATAATAAGCCAGTTATTCTTATTTATTAAATAATAATAAACTTTAGTATGAATAATTTGTTATTTATTTTAATTTATTTTATTATTTTTTATACTCAACCTTTTAGCCGTGTTAAGAATATTTACGATAGCAGTAGATAAAGCACACTGTGTTACTAATATAGCATGACTACGTAGCCTCAGTGGTAATAATTCTTTCTCTTCTTCTGATAGAGAACTTTCAAACTGCAAGGATGGGAGATTTTTTGTTATAAGTAATGTGTTTGCTAAGATAGGGTCTTGCGTGCGACTAACTAGCGCCATATTGTAACTAAGAACGCACTCATTCAGAGCCACTGAGCTATATATAAACTATATTATATAGCTCAGTCAGTTATTCAAAGTACTTATCTTATCTTATACATTACAGACGCTCCTTCTATAAAGAAGATTATTGCATCCTACGCTCATCCGTGGTCCGAGTCTAGTCTTGCATTTTTTTTATATTAATGTTTTAAATGATGTTAATTTTTTACTTAAAAAGAACAAATAAAGAGTGAACGAGACAACATTTGAGTCATTCGTGTTGTAAAAATTCTACTTCCTATAGTAGTACTTTCTATTTCCGACAGTTTGTCTACATTGAACCTGTTTACTGTTTTAATTTTATAATAAAAACAAGGACAATCATTATTTGATAAAACTAATAAGGTATGAGGCCTGAATATAGAATATATCGTTTACGCTTGGGGATTAGGTATACCCGGGATTATAATACATGAATAATATTTTGATAATAATTATAATAAAAAAAAAATAAACTCAACTTTTCTGACTTTTCATATTAAATGATATTATTAATTATTTTGAGTAGGCCCTAGCTAGGGCCCTAGGGCCTAGGGCTAGGCCCTCTACTCTATGGCACTCTAGGCCTATTTCAACTTTACTTTAAAATACAACATTCAAAACAATCAAAAAAGTTAAATAAACTGAAATAGGCCTAGATCTATATATATATAGTCTATAGGTAAGGTTTTATAGGCCTACTACATTAACATTACCACGGTAACATTTCTTATTGACTGCTAGCCCACTCACATTTTTAAATATTTGTCTGTTATTGTTATCATCGTCTGTAATTGTTAAGCGCATAGAACTGATTGCGGGATATGCGCTATATAAGCTTCATTATTATTATTATTATTATTATTAACATTTATTTACATTCATTGTCATAATGAATGATTATATTAAAATGAAATTAATGTCATTTACATTTAATCATTTAATACATTTAAGATTTATGATTGGGGCCTATGTCACTATGTCTCATAAACTCATAAAATAAGTCATTACCAGTCATTATCATTATATTTATATATTATAGGATTATGCTATCAATAATTCATTAATTGGGTAATGATTGTTTATGTTTATAATAGGGCGTCTAGGCTTATCATTTATAAAAATTTATTAATGAATTTTTATATAGGCCTACTCACATATAGAATATAGATAGGTCACACTTTTTTAACTTAAAATTTCAAGAAAAAATAGGGGTGTGACCTATACACTCAAAATAGTTTTGAAAAAGTTTGAAAAAACATCACTAGGCTACTCTGTGATTAAGTTGCAACTATCAACCGTAGGCCTATTTAGAACAAGTTATGATGTAGAATATTTAGGCCTACTAGTATACTAGGCTATTTCTTAGGCCAACATTTTACATTTAGAAAACTTTCATAGGTGTAAATATAATATTTTTATAAATATAGGCCTATAACTGAAATTGAAATGGACAAATATTTTAGGTTTTCAGACCCTCACACCCTTTTCTTTTGAACTTTTGGACTGATGTTTGTATTGCTGAAGCTTAGCGTAAGCCTAAGGCAGCATTTTTCATATTGAAAGCAAATTATATTATTATAATATGGGAAGAATTGTCAATGTCTAAAAGCCTATGTAGACTTATAAATATAGACCTAAGCTAGTAGCTTAAGATGCGTTTTTTGAAGGACCTAGGCATATCTTATCTTATAGTGTTTAGCGTTCTGAGAAAACTGCACATGTTTCCACATCTGACAACTATGGGCAAATTTCAGAACATTTCGGACCAATTCTGCACTTATTTTTTTTCCTCAAATCTATATAGAACTAATGCGTGACAATAGTGTGTTTCATTATTCCTTAGCTACATGTAAGAGTTTGAAAACAAAAACACAGATTAATGTCAGTCGCGAAGAGAACGAGATAAAAAGCCAGTAATCACCGCTGTTTATTTTTTTCAGCGCAGTCGCGTTTGAAATAATTAAAAACAATGGTAATTAGGGCGCCTATCCATGACCGCGCTGTTGTGTCTAAAGAGCGCATTTCAAAAAGACTTCTTTTTGTGTCGACTCACTCTAAGGATAGGAAGTTGCACTTGTATGACCGGCGGCGCTAGACACACCGGCGACGCCTCCCAGTCTAGAAAGCCATGAAAATTTTTTTTTTTTTTGACCCACTATAGTGTGACTATAGGGATAGGAGGGACAGGGACCTAGATAAAGAAACAGACGCCTTACAAAAACTTTCCCAATAGGCTGTGTTGATTGGCCATTAAAAATAAATGAAACACTGCCTTTATTTATGTTTGCTTTATTCATGATTGAAACCATTTTTTCAAAAAAGTTTCCAAATTAGGGTGAACATTTAGTAACTTTTATGTTTAAAGGTATGAATTTTTTAGAAGTTAAAAGACAGTGTAACTCTCTAAAAGTAGGGTGTGACCCATACGTGGGTCAATGACAACACATAAGACAATAAACGTGAGTATATATGTTATATCTAGTTAAGAAAGCACTGACAGATAGCCTAGTAGTTAGTTAGTTTGGGATGTTAAGTAATAATTTGACTAATCTGTAATTCGAATTATTAGGTCTATCTGTTCCAAAAAACAAAAATTGGTTTCATTGAAAGGTAATCTTTTACCTCGTATCCCATAATTTTGTTGGTAATGAAGGACAATTTTTAAGGAATCATAATGGATTTGCACAAGTCAAGTTATTAAATGCCTTGCAAACACAAATACAACTTAGAATTTCTTTTTAGATAAACCCTGGATATTCTTTTGATACATCTAATATAGTATTAAAACAAAATGGCAATGTCGGCCTTCCTGGACGGTAATGTTGTAGGGTGAATGGGGCTCTTTCCTTTAAAAATCTGTATTATTGGTACAGCCATAGACTGCGCCCCCTCTCCTCTTTAGTCTTTAGGTTCTCATCCCAATTGACTTCTTTTGACTAATTTTTAATTTTTGTGATTTCATAGTATTTTAACACTTGTTTGTTTGTCCTAGAATTATGGCACATTATAAAGGAGCTGCCAAAGAGGCTGGAAGAGCTGCCACACTTCTGAAGAAAAGAGCAAAAGAACAAGAAGAAGCAGAAGCAAAGAAAAAGAAAATTGAGGAAGAACTTGCTATAGGGAATATCCACAACAAGTTTGCTACTCACTATGACGCCATTGAACAGTCACTTAAATCCAGCACAATTGGTAACATTTAAATACATTCTCTAATTGTCATTGTTAAAAACAATTAAGCATAGTCATTGCTTTGTCTATTTGATATATGGATAAAATTGAAACCATTATATTCATCATATGTATATTATATATATATAATATATACATTTCCAAAGGTGTTGTTGGGTGTGTACATGCTGCATCATTTTTAAAATCCCGGACATAATGACGTAAAACTTTTCCTGAATATTCTATGAGTCATTGTCAAGGTTTTTACATTTCAAACAATAACAGCATTGGTCACTATGGTCAAAAATGAGAAAAAGCATGGCATCCTAAGAGTATTTCTATTATAATGAAACTATATTGAATGAAGGGAAAATTTTTAATACATTGTTGAATTGCAGGAAATAAGTTATAACCTTGCTCAAAAAAAGAAAAAAGAACGCTGTCAAGATTATTTTTATGACATCATGAATCTGTTAATGAAGAGAAAACAGTTCATTCATGTTTAAATTACCCAAAATAGCTTTATCGACCCTTAGTCTTAATAGAAATGGAATTTTAAAATTAAGTTTAGCCTGTTCAGAGAACACACATAATGCATTCAGAGAACATAATGCTAGTAAATTTATAAATGTGCATTCTGAGAGTAGTATTGCAGAAATTTGTGTGTAAATAAAGAGTTGAGTTAGAGGGAGTTGCAATTATAAGACAGAAGGTTCATTGGCCATATTTGTAGCCTACATAACTCCCTTTATAATACTTGTGTCCCTAATTCAAGGGATTTATTTGAATCTTTAACTGCATGTGTCTATTTGTTTATTTGTTTGTTGATCAGGTTTGGTAACATTAACTGAGATGAAAGCCAGGCAAGAAAATGTGATCAAAGAAAGAGAACAGCAGCTGGCAAAGAAAAATGCAGAAGCCCGGCTGATAGAGAAGGCAAAGGAAGACAAAAAGAGAAAGGATCAACAAAAGGTTCACTGACATATATATTTTCTCTCATTTCTTATTGATGAGAGCAGCTTGGTGATACTGTTTCTTCCTTTTAGCCCTGTTTGTCCAAATCTGCAATAAAGCCAGTAGCCCCAGGTGTTTTTGAGGTCATGACGTCAAAGACAATCCTTGATAGAAGCTGGTGGGAGAACACATTGAAGGGCTAGTGTCGCAGCTGTTATCAGACGTGAGCCGTTTGAGGGTTATGCAGTCATGCCTACCGTTCCGCTTTTGGCGTATTTGTTCTGCTTTTTTAAATAAAAAAACACACTTTGTTCCGCCGTTCCGCTTTTTAATAGTTTTGTTACGCCAAATTGGAAAGTTTGGGTTTTTCATGTGTTGAAATATATTTTGTGTCTAGGTTGATAAAACAAAGGCACAAAAAAGGTCACAATGTTATAATTATCATTACTTGGGTATTCTGTGTTTATTAAAATAGATATTCTGGGCTTTTCTGACGTTTTTTGCGGTATTACGCGTGTTTGGCAATGAATTTTTTTTTCCTTTACTGTATAGCTAATATATCTAAACGTCCTGCCTCAGAAAGTTTAAATATGACTTGTTCAAACTGTAAAAAAAATAATTCAGTGTTATAGTTATAGGAAGGACGTATTCAGAGGAGTTTATTCAGCAAAGAAAAACATGTGAATTTAATGTTCTCTGTAGGTCTACACTAGATCTATATCCATTGCGAATAGTCTGTAAAACGTAGGCCTACCTACATTTTAAATAGCTAATGCTGTTTTTTTTTTGTTATAAAAGATTGTTAGATAAAGAGTGTTCATTTTTTGTTGAAGAATCCTCTTTTTCATCAAGATTGTTCCTCTTTTTAGTCCTTAGGGGTAGGCATGTCTGGTTATGTTCCAGTGTGGGGCTGGTTGGGGGAGGGGAGAGTGAGTTATTGGCAGAAAGCACACCAAGAAAAAATGCCTCAATTTTTCTCTTGTTTTCCATGGCAAAAAGTTCAAAAGTGCCCTTGGGTCACCTGAGCACAACATGCAATTACTTATATCCATATTTTGAGAAATATAGTTTCTAATTTTTTTTTCCACCAATGTTTATGTATGTAGGGTATCACATCTGTGAGTATTTGTGTGTAGCACTTATGTGTTGGGGACATGGTGGCTGAGCAGCAGCACATTAGGCTGGTGTACCGAAGGTCCTGGGTTCGAATTAGGCTAGAATTTTTTTCCCGGGATTAGGGAGTGTCTGAATCTACCCAGCTCTGATAGGTACCTGACCTTAGTTGGGGTAAAGTAAAGGTGGCTGTGCTAAGTGCTGGCCGCACAATCGCCTAGTATGCCGCGGCCAAAGAAACTGGTGAATGCTGCTTCACCTGTCCAATGGATCAATTCGTCCAATGGGATGCTTTACTTTTTATACATATGCGAGTGTATGTTTGTGTGTAGAAACCTAGTATAAGCACCCACTTACTGCATGCATTGCAAACCCTCATCCCAGTCCCTAAACGCATTGCCATAGCTTTCAAAGAATGATATTAACTGCCTTGTCCATCAATGACAGATAACAATGTTGTCTTTTGACGTGGATGAAGGTGAAGAAGAGGACGATGACGATGATGCAGAAGACACCAGCCATAGAGAGAGAGACAAAGACACTTCAGATAATTCAGACAGCGAAAATGATTGTAGCAGCAGCAAGATCACAGAGACTCCAGAAGAAAGGAAGGAGAGAAAAAGAAAGAAAAGACTGGGTAATGGGAAACACTATTTCTAACATTTAGCTGTAGTTATTGAGTCAACTGATTTCATATTTCTAACATTTAGCTGTAGTTATTGAGTCAACTGATTTCATATTTCTAACATTTAGCTGAAGTTATTGAGTCAACTGATTTCATATTTCTAACATTTAGCTGAAGTTATTGAGTAAACTGATTTCATATTTCTAACATTTAGCTGAAGTTATTGCGTGAACTGATTTCATATTTCTAACATTTAGCTGAAGTTATTGCGTGAACTGATTTCATATTTCTAACATTTAGCTGAATTTATTGAGTCAACTGATTTCATATTTCTAACATTTAGCTGTAGTTATTGAGTCAACTGATTTCATATTTCTAACATTTAGCTGTAGTTATTGAGTCAACTGATTTCATATTTCTAACATTTAGCTGAAGTTATTGCGTGAACTGATTTCATATTTCTAAAATTTAGCTGAAGTTATTGAGTCAACTGATTTCATATTTCTAACATTTAGCTGAAGTTATTGAGTCAACTGATTTCATATTTCTAACATTTAGCTGAAGTTATTGAGTCAACTGATTTCATATTTCTAACATTTAGCTGTAGTTATTGAGTCAACTGATTTCATATTTCTAACATTTAGCTGTAGTTATTGAGTCAACTGATTTCATATTTCTAACATTTAGCTGTGGTTATTGAGTCAACTGATTTCATATTTCTAACATTTAGCTGAAGTTATTGAGTCAACTGATTTCATATTTCTAACATTTAGCTGTAGTTATTGAGTCAACTGATTTCATATTTCTAACATTTAGCTGTAGTTATTGAGTCAACTGATTTCATATTTCTAACATTTAGCTGAAGTTATTGAGTCAACTGATTTCATATTTCTAACATTTAGCTGAAGTTATTGAGTCAACTGATTTCATATTTCTAACATTTAGCTGAAGTTATTGCGTGAACTGATTTCATATTTCTAACATTTAGCTGAAGTTATTGCGTGAACTGATTTCATATTTCTAACATTTAGCTGAAGTTATTGCTTGAACTGATTTCATATTTCTAACATTTAGCTGAAGTTATTGAGTCAACTGATTTCATATTTCTAACATTTAGCTGTAGTTATTGAGTCAACTGATTTCATATTTCTAACATTTAGCAGAAGTTATTGCGTGAACTGATTTCATATTTCTAAAATTTAGCTGAAGTTATTGAGTCAACTGATTTCATATTTCTAACATTTAGCTGTAGTTATTGAGTCAACTGATTTCATATTTCTAACATTTAGCTGTAGTTATTGAGTCAACTGATTTCATAATTCTAACATTTAGCTGTAGTTATTGAGTCAACTGATTTCATATTTCTAACATTTAGCTGAAGTTATTGAGTCAACTGATTTCATATTTCTAACATTTAGCTGAAGTTATTGCGTGAACTGATTTCACATTTCTAACATTTAGCTGAAGTTATTGCGTGAACTGATTTCATATTTCTAACATTTAGCTGAAGTTATTGCGTGAACTGATTTCATATTTCTAACATTTAGCTGAAGTTATTGAGTCAACTGATTTCATATTTCTAACATTTAGCTGTAGTTATTGAGTCAACTGATTTCATATTTCTAACATTTAGCTGAAGTTATTGCGTGAACTGATTTCATATTTCTAAAATTTAGCTGAAGTTATTGAGTCAACTGATTTCATATTTCTAACATTTAGCTGTAGTTATTGAGTCAACTGATTTCATATTTCTAACATTTAGCTGTAGTTATTGAGTCAACTGATTTCATATTTCTAACATTTAGCTGAAGTTATTGAGTCAACTGATTTGTATATTTCTGCCACATGATGGAAATCATTGATTATAGATAAGGTTGTTTTTACAAATCTACCTTATGTTAACTCATGATGACACATTCAGTGAAATTTTGTTTGGCAGGTAATGTTCAAGGTTTTTTTTTTTTCACTCTGCATATTTTTATTGCATTGTTTCAGGGATGAATCCAGAAGTGGATACAAGTTTTTTACCTGACAGAGACAGGGACGAGGAAGAGAATCAGCTGAGGTAAACCTATCTCACACACCTGTGACAGCAAGAGTTTTACTTGTAGGCAAAAGCCTTTGCTGTGGAGTGAAGGATGATTGGGGAAAATATTGTCGTAGTCTGAACCTGGCAAAGTATGCTTAAAAAATGGCGCAGTGTCCAGTTCATAAAGCACTGAAGGATCATTGATTGTTCGAACCTACTGAGGCGCCGCCATTTGTCGGCCCAGTTACGGCGATGCTTATGCTGCTAGAGCCCTTGGTTTTTTACCCAACTTGTCCCATCTGTCTTACCATTTGTCTGTTTCTCAGCCTCTGATATCTGGTGTGGGGACAGACATTACCAGATATTGTCATTCTGTATGAGTATGTACATGGTTAAAAACTGATGTCATGTGATGCTTTAATTGATTAATAACAATGTCTAGCCTCTGTGCCTGGTCATGTCAATTTCCCGATCAGGAGTGTAGGAGATAATGGATAATGGCTGTTCTGGGTTCATGGCATTGCTGGGCCAGAAGTAACTGGGGCTCTTTTTTTAAACCTTAGGTAGTAAACTAGAACCTTTATTGTACTGAAGGCTGAAATATAAAATTCACCCCATAATGCCCTGGATATTAACTTGAGTTTTTCTAATTGTGTTTTAATTTCTCCGAAGAGATTAATAAAAAGTGGATCTTTATTTTATTCTGGAGTGACAGCAGTGCGAAAAAACTTAAGGGCTAAATAAATAATAATGCTGAATGAATTACTTTTGTCCACCTTGTAGAGAACTGTTGCGTCAAGAGTGGGTGGCTACACAAGAGAGGGTCAAGAATGAAGAGATCACCATCACCTACAGCTACTGGGATGGGTCTGGACACAGGAGACAGGTATTTAGACATTTCATCCACATAGATCCACTATTATTTTTGTTAAAGTTACTTTTAATGCTGATACTGATAATCTTTTTTTCAACTTAGTTTGAATGAGAAAAAAAATCTTCACTTAACAAAATATTTTTTTTGAACAGGCTAAAATGAAGAAGGGAAACACAGTTCAACAATTTCTACAAAAATGTCTGGAAAGTTTGCGCAAAGAGTTCAATGATTTACTTCCAGTATCCGTGGATCAGCTCATGTATGTCAAGGAAGACCTCATCATACCCCACCATTACTCTTTCTATGACTTCATCGTCACCAAGGCAAGGGGTAAGAGTGGACCCCTGTTTGATTTTGACGCCCACGATGACATACGCATCGTGAATGACGCTAAGGTTGAGAAGAGCGAGTCCCACGCCGGGAAAGTCTGCCTGAGGAGCTGGTATGAACGCAACAAGCACATTTTCCCAGCCAGCAGATGGGAGCCTTACGACCCGGAGAAAAGTTGGGATAATTATACAATATCTGATAGAAATGCTGTTAAAATTACTGTGAAATAAACCCTTGTTGGTAGGAAATGAAACTAATGCAAGGCTCACAATTTAGAAACTGGATGCTTGAAAGTTATATCATATTATATGATCAGATATTGAAAGTAAAGTCAGGCAAATTCAGAACTGCTCACTTTAATGGATAAACTTTTTTTTATTTTTAATGGATTAGTTTTCATTTATGTATATATTATAAGTTACCCAAACTTAGTGGAACATTGTTGACTGATTCATTACTCATTATCTGCATTGGATGAACTTTTTTTCTTCCAATAAATCAGATATTTATTTTTCATGTGTTTTAACTAAATTAAACTATGAACTTATCATTACATTACAGAATAAAATCATTAGTCATTATCTCTATGTCTCAGCAATTGTTAACAGTTTTTTTAAATATTGTATTTACAACACAAGGTACAAAATGTAAAAACTTTTGTACAACTGTTTTATTTGGGCAAGCTTTTGACAAAATTGGATTTCAAATCCTTTATTTTAAAGAACACGTGTTCAAATTAACTAAACACACGCAGAAACTGAAATGAACAATATCAAAACTAGTAACACTTACACAAAATAAAACTAACAGGAATATTTGCGTCACATATCTGAGTATAAATAATAATAATAATAATACAACTGAAATAAGCAAAACACCAAGATATTGAAGCAGTTTAAAAAAAACAAACAAAGTATCTATTTGCCAAAACATCAAATAGCTAAATAGGAACAAAACTTAAAGCAGTTGATTGACAAATTATAGTAGACATAGAGGCAGGCACACCGTCATATGGTTCAAATAACATTGATTGTCCCACAACAGGAAATGTAGTTAGCAAGGTGGAAGCGGTACAAGTTTTGTCTACATCAGCAGAAATCTTGCGGTATGAGCTTAGCTCATAATTTAAACTTATAACCATTTTATTTCTTAGTCAACTGTTTCTTTAATGTGTGAAACAGATTTAAATCAAAGTTTAAATTTCAATTCATTTAATTCTTTTCAACCATTGAAATTAAAGTACTGAAAGATGCTGGCTATATAGCCAAATAAGCCTATATACAACTTCATCCGATCCAGATTGCTTTTTTATAAAATTAGTACTGGTACATTTTCCATTGACTGGCCTTGTATATAGAGCATGACTTCATCCATAATAATCTTTAAGTTGTAAAAAATATTACAAAATGTATTCACATAAAGAGACATTCACATGACATAATGGTTAGAAATATCAAAATAATACAATCACATATATAAATATATTCATTATTCATTTTTTTTTCTATCACAATGTACTTCAAACAAATAAAGTTGTGGTGACTCCTGATTTTGAGTCAATAAAGGTTTTGAAGTGGGCACACATGGTTGTGTTATAGACAATAAAGAGTGACTACTGGGCTTAAATAATCCTACAGTGTTGGATATAATGTCAGTTTACTTCTACTGTGTAAATGTGTATTACCTACTTCAGCATTCAAAAGTGCAACAACTAAAAATATATTTTTTTTATTGTTCTTCTGTGGAAACCCACCAAGAGAAGACAACTTTCTTGCCAAGAACCTTAACTCTTGCAGTTATAAGTTATAAAACATCTGGGATAAGAACAATAACGAAACAGTAAAAAAAAAAAGTTCTAATGTATAAAAGGAAAGCTGAAGTTTATTAAGGAGACACATTTTATACACAATTACTTCTTAAGCTGGAAAATTTGTATGAATTGCTATTAAGTGTACATCAAACCCTCTCGTGTTGCCGTGGTGATGAATGTACACACAAGGACAGCCTGACATAAATTTGATTGTCTCAGTGAGTGAGTATTTCAGTGTTAGTTCAGAATTGCTAAAATTCTTAAGAAAATAAAATAAAATCTGCACAGTTGGCAGGCCTAAATGTTGGTTATTTAGAAAAAGAAAAAAAACAAAAACATTTTAACTTGTCACCTCCCCGAGTGTTTGATTCTATCTAGGGTTTTAGAATTTCCATTTTGAAATCAGTAACTTTTAAAAAGCATTCAATTATATCAGTGACACAGTTCACAATTTAACCAAAAAAAACAACATTTAAGGCCAACCTTTAAACAAGAAAATATTTGAAGAAGAAAAAAAGCGACATTTGTTTTTATTTAGCACTTAATGGACATGAATGGACACAAAAAAACAAAAAAATTATGATGCAGTTAATATTCATGTGAAGACTGTGTGAACATGATTCCAGGAAGTACTACAACATTAGAGAAGATTTAACAGTCTAATTTCCTCATTAAGTGCTCAGTTAAGACATATTGTTCAATGAAAGAGTTTAACTGCAAGCATATGAAAAAGCTAGACAAAGTGATTGAATAAAAATGAATCTTCCAATAATCTTATTTACAGAATAAGCCTAGGGTCAAAAGTTCAAAATGATGTCTTTGACATTTTAATTTTAAATAAGTTAAAAATGTAAAAAAAATTTACTCTGCATGAATTACAATTGATATAAATGATAAACAACAGAGTGAAACAAATCATTGAATAAGTAAATAGATTTGTGGTCCTTAGAAATCATGGCAATATATAACTATAACCAACTAGAAAATACTGCCTTCATCAGTGCATACGAGCGGTATACCCAGTACTAAAAAATGTCTAGCAATGGAAGAATCTTTCAATATGGGCATTAAAAAAAAACACAAAAAAACAGCCAACACATTACAGCTGAAAAATTCTGCAGCACAAAAAACAAATGTTTTACTTTGGCAATAATGACCTGTTTGTTTAGATCAATACAGGCACACATTGAAATAAACGTCTTGAAAAAAACAAAAAAAAAACATAAAAAGAGACAACAAATAAACAGATGCTTTTATATTTATATTATTTGATTTACCTGCAGTTAATTTCCCCTTGGAATGAGCCAAATCTAAATTCATTGGTAAGAAATTGAAATGAGTTGGTGTTTAAGACAGATCATGGATCTTTTTAATAATCCACTGTCCAAATCCTTTTTTTTAATCTTTTTGTAACAAAAAAAAATTTCAAAGTTACATGGAAATTTACAGGTACCAATGTGTGTGACTAGGTTTGATTGTACTCTATGTATAAAAAAAAAACTTAAAATAAACAACAACCAAACAAAATAGAGACTAGTGCAGTTTTAAAGTCATGAAAATTCAAGTCTGTACATATATCAAAGTTTGTACATATATCAATCTACTTGAAGAAAATATACACATATATATATACATACATCTAACCATAAAATAATTGAATAGCTTTCACGTGAAAGGGAAATAGTGTGGCTTTGAAAAGACAGGCAGGCCTAAATGCATACAATTGCTTTGGTAGGGGGGTGGGGGGAGATGAATGAATAATAATAATATATGTCAATCTAATGGATATAGCAAAAAAAATGGGTTTGTAAAAACAATATTTCGTGAAGAGACAGACACAATAGAAAATACAAAAAGAAAAATTATGTACAAAAGCTGAATAGCTGACTACTGGCCATTTTCATTGTACACATGACAATCTGCTAGAACAAAAACTGACAGAAAGAAACATAGGTTAGTGGAGGTCTGATAGATATTATTCAGCCATGACCTTTGGCCTCACAGCCTCAGCATTGTAAATGGGGCCTTAGTTAAAAATAAAAAAAAACTGACACACTAATTACTAATACATTTTTTAAAAAAATAATCCTTATGGCATAATTTGTCATAGAGCCTAATGTCATAATTACTCATATTTAAAACCAACAATTGCTCATAAATAATTGCTACTTTAAATGAAATGTTTTTCTTTTTGTTGACCAGATCAACAACATAAAAAGTATTTTCATGAGTCTAATGGTAATACAAATTGTACTTATATTTAAAAGACCTCCTCTACGGAGAACTGATAGAAGGTCATAGGAAGACAGGGCGCCCGAAATTGCGCTTCACAGACCTTTGTAAAAGAGACTTGATCAATAGCTCCATTGACCTTGACACATGGGAATGTCAAGCCGCTGACCGACCAACCTGGAGGCTCGCAGTTAGGCGTGGCACATCCTGCGCAGAAACTGGGCGCAATGAGACGGCCATTCAGAAGAGAGCGAGGCGGAAACACCTACTACAACAGCCATCCGCCTTCAAATGCCTCAAGTGTGGCAGGGATTGCCACTTCCGAGTTGGTCTACACAGCCATTCTTGGCGGTGCAGCTGGACACCCCACCCATGAAGCTACACCATCGTCTCTCGAGACGAACGGATGCCAACAACAACAACTTATATTTATATAAAAGGTAAAAAATAAACAGAACTTTCAATTACACTTTTAGTATCTCTGGTACATAGGTTTCAACTAAATGTATGGTTCATAGAATTTTGAGCCAAAGAACTAAGCTAAGTTAAGACCTTTAAGGAACATCATAACACAGAGAGATACAGAGGCTAAATGTCACAGCTGAATAATATCGACATGATCTAGGCTGAAGTTTAGTATTTCATGCTACATTTGAGCTTCACAAAATAATAATTACTTCGCACTTGTACGCAGCCCTTTGCATGATGTAAAAAACAAAACAATAACAATAACCACAGCACAGGGACAACAACACCAGCTTGTGAGTTTGATTCACAAACAATAATTACAAACAGCATTAATGTGTGAGGCATTCTTTATAAAGATTGATCATTACACATGAAGTATTGTATACATGGCCGCGTAGAAACCCACCAGGCAAATCTATATAGTTTTTTTTGTTTTTTTTCCACTATTTACACAAATGATACAAGCCATCACAATATTGCACGTGACATCAAACCAATGTCTGGTAGGAAATTGACAGCAGAGAGAAACATTTCTTACTTTTCATTTCAGGCAAAATTTTAGGATCTAGGTGACAGTCTTAGAGCATAAAACGTAATTTTGAAAAATAATGTTGTTAAAAATATCTGGCGCCATGAACTACATTTTAAACAATGTGAGTGTTTGAATGGTTGATCTTGAAAATCCTAAACCTAACCCTTTTTTCTCATGTCAAACACTGACTAATGTTTGACAAGCACTATGGTGTAGATCTGTTATGACCAGTGACTTTCAACTAAACATAAAAAAAATGCATCTTGTATTCCAACTCAGCAAATGCAATGCTCTGAATTCACCCAACAAAGGCTTGGCTAACATATTTTGTCCAGACTCAATTCATGGCAAAAATGTATAAAAAAAAAAAAAAAAAAAAAAAAAAAAAAAAAAAAAAAAAAAAAACTGGGGGAACATGCTAAGTCTGCATAAAGTAAGCAGAAGATAATACTCCGCTCGTCGCGTCTGCTTTTACATACTTTTTTCTTGATATTTTTAGTAGCATACAATGATAAACAAATCAAGCATTATAAGAATGTTAAAACTGACTGTGTCTATTTAGGTAAAAAAAAAATTCAAATGAATGTGAAGAAGACTTATGAGACTCAACAATATTTAAAATAAAACCACAAGAATCTTGTTTTGATTAAACTTGAAACAAACAAATCTACAATTATATCAGAATATTGGGAAAGTGAAATAATTTTCTCTCTCTTTGTCAAAATGAAAAGAAATCCATTTAATGCAAATTGATTATGAACTCATTTCCTATGTTTAAGTCCATTTACGTAGATAAGGTATTTTAAAAATAAAAAGAACTTTTTCTCTCTCCTATCAATAAACTAAACATTTAACAAACATAGCAAAATTTAACCTAAACTTTTGTACTAGATTAGAGTTTGTGATAAATTTTTTTGAACCCAGAAATATCTTTTTGAGGATAAGTATGATAATACAGGCTAGCATTGAATCATGATACACTTTTGAAAAATCAAGAGAATACAATACATGACTTATCCTAACTCATGCACATGGCATGAGCTGTTTATGAAATACAACGAACCATGCAGGCAGAGTAAACGCTATGTTATAAGCTTCTAAAAACAATAAACGATTATCATTGAGATGTATGGAGATGAAAATAAAATGGATTCTATTTACCCGAAGACTGCCTGTGGCTAATTTCTTACATTCACAACACTAGACGGGCAGCTTCTAGTAGGCGGTCGATGTTGATTTAGTCACTACAATATTGCTTGGGCTCAACAGTCAAAGTAACTTAATGATAATGGAAATATAACTAGACTAGCGGCAAAGTCTAAAAAAATTTTATAATACTCAAGTTGGCATCTCAGAGTTGGATGACTGCAGAGGAGTTTATGGTGGATGGTGGGTCACAAATAAGGATTGATTCAAATGTTTTCCTAACTTCATTTGCAAAATTTTGATTTTCTTATATTTAATTCAAATTTCTTTACATCTAAACTCTGAGAGAATTTAAAAAAAACTGACAATATATAATTATAATCAAAACATTGAATCTAATGTCACTGCATGTTCAGTATTATAATTATTACCTCTGCTATGTTTTGTGAAGAGGATCATTCAATATCTTTCCGTAGTGTAAAATACTAATTTCACCAAAAATCAACTGTCTGAAATCAGGCACTAATGATTTTCCCTATGACAACAACAAATATATTTATCAATGTTATATACTCTACACCTAATCAACAAATACACAATATTTCATTTCACAATATTTCATTTTGTTTCACTAAACAAACATCAGCTATTTCACTTACAGCAAATACTGGCTATCTCTCTCTATATATCAACTAATGTCAGCTATTTCACAGTATCAACAAATAAAATATGCATGTGCATTAAGATGAATAAAATATAAAAAAAAAATTTAAAGTGAATCCTTCAATTAATCTGGAAGCCTTCAGTTGGATAAAAACAACTTGATGAAATCAAAGCTATTGAACATGTACAGATGAAAGTGAACTTATAAACACAAGGCATTAGACAATCTCAGTTTAATGGGAACAGAAGGTGGGAGGGACGGGGGAGGAAGGCTGACAGGGTCAACATTTTGATTAATCACTGGACACAAGCATATCAAGGAGTTCTTCATCAAAGATACGGCCGGTATTTTGGGACGGGGCCTTTGGTGACTAATGAAGTCAATTTAAAAAAAATGTATACAAGTTAAACAGATTTTTTAACCCAGAAGGTTATGGCTAACCCAAAAGGTATTGAGTTCAATTACTTATCAGAGAATTGATTTTTTGTAAGCTTAAAGAAACAGATTATTTAAAATCAGGACATTATACAATTCTTCTTCAAATCTGCAGTCTAATGAAAGACCTGAAGTTAGACAAGGCTTTCTATCCTGACTTATTTCCCCTTGAAATTACACAATCAAAGAAAATTGTTTTATAAGATCAGCCTGATTGGCTGAATTTTCTACATACAAAAATTACATGTATCTTTAACAATTACCTCTGAAGATCTTTACAATTTACTTCACATCATAAAAAAAATATTCGTAAGTACTTGCTTTTCATTATTTTTTACAAATGGTTATTTTGTTTTCAGAGAGCTAAACAATTGTGATTATAGCTTTGGTTAAACAATTTTTTCGAGACAAAACATACTTTACTAGTAAAAAAACAAAAAAACAACAAACAATAACAACTAAACAACTTGAAATAATAAAAGTGAGGAGAGAATGAGTTATGAATATGACAAGTTTGTAAAAAAAAAAAGGATGATTTAATTTTGTTCAGACAGCTTGGTAGGAAGCACATAATACACATTCTACAATTGTGACCCTCCACCACGAAATGAGTCACTTTGTGCCTTGAGCTGAGTTTCTAATAGTTTTTTTATTTCTGCACATTTCTGTGTTGAGTTTTTATTCTAAAAATCATTATAAATTATTTTTAAAATATTTTAAAAGTAACATCCTGTATTGTTTCATGTGAAAAAGCAAAATGGTAAATTTGAAATTTCTCAAGATCAGGTTTCAGACAGGGGCTACAGTACAACACATATAGCCAAGAGACGTTTTCTCAGATTTTAAAACGGTTTTCACCATTGAATTGAGCATTCAAATCAATATAAAAGTAAGTAAAGTACCATTCAGACCAAACAATAAACATAAAGGTTACTAAATAGCTCACAATGACTTAGAATTATTTTGTGGTGGAGGGTCACATTTTATTATTTTGTTTAGTTTACAATTGTCAGAAAAAAAAGTCTTCCTTTTAGTTTTCTTCCATATAAAGGTCAGTGACACCGGCTGCTATGATTGACAACTCAATATGGGACGTAGTGAATTGATCAACTGGTGCATGTTAAACCAAAGAAAGATAATTGAGCACATTAAGGCTTTAAGTTTCAGGTAAAAAAAAACAACAACAAAACACCCAATGGGCTCAATCAAATTTTCCATCACATCATTAGCAATGGGGTGGGACTAGGAGTGGGAGATACTAGCTGATTCTACAGAAATATACAAATTGAAGAAAACAGTTTGAACAACAAGTGACGCATCTCCCCCCAAAAAAAAACAACGATTTAGCAAGTACACAGTGTTGAACACAGAAATATTTGGCAAGCCCAGTTTCAAAATACAATTAGATAACTAGTTTATGTTCATTATAAAGAAATAAGATGACCAGCTAAGACTAACAATGTTGCCACGGCAACTCCGGCTTGAGGTGCTCTCCCTCAGCTAGCAACAAGTTCATCACATTCCTTCAGCCATGTCATCATGCACATCACAGGCTACAAGTTTCATCAGCTCCGAAACTCAAATTCCTTTTTTTTCCCCCCATGCCAACTGAGAAACGCAGAAAACCAATTTAGTTTTGGTACATACTGAACACGAGTGGTCTTTCTTGTAACAGCTGGAAAACCTAGGAACAGGTTTCGGTTCTTTCTTTATTTGGTTTGCAGTTCGTTCATAGTCATGATTTTGTGATTCACAAGTCCAGTGTGGTGAAGACGACCACGGGGAAAAACTTGACGTGGGTCTGCCACTGGGACGACAGCTGAAAAAACTTGACGCCGTTCCATTCCACACCATCCACGAGCACTGCGAGAGGGAAACATAAAAGTTGGATAAAATGGTGGCATAGCGGCAACAGGAAGGCATTGTCAGCATTATAGATCTCAGGTTTGAATTCAAATAGATTCTCAGAATTTTTTAACTGGGACTGGAGGTTGACTTTGAGCCTACCCAGCAGCTATGATGGGCACCTGACATATAGTTGGGGGAAACGCATAGGTGGCTGTGCATTGTGCTTCCAGATCAATTTGATCCACAGGGACAGTGTAGCAACATTCACTAGTTTCTGTTGCTTTCAGCATACAATGAATTGTGGGATAGCTTATGGGCACCCTTCAGATTCAGGAGATACCCAGATATTTTTTATAAATTAATTAATCCTAGTGCTTTCATAATGACAATTCCAGAGACTGCTTATAAACTATATGACCAATAACTAAGAAGTATTTGTGAAAAAATACAAGCTAAATCTACAAAATAAAAAGGTTAACACATTTTCTGACAAACGTTAAATTGAGAAAAAAATTATCTTAATGATTACATTGACAAATTTCAAAACATTAAGATTTTATTAGACCTAGTTATTTTTATGATTATTAATTTTTTAACACTGTAATTTTAGTAAAATTAACCCCTTTATAAATCCCATTTTTTTAAATTTAAAAACAAAAAAATTTAATTCTGAACATGGTGAAAATCAAAATTTTGAAGAATAAATTTTGAATATATTATCAATAAGAAAAAAATAATTTCAATAGACTAAAACCAAATCATTGTTTTTTAGTTGAATGAAATCTGTTTTACCTCTTAGTTTGACATTCTGGCTTTTTGAAGTACACACCATTCTACTGACTCCTTCAATGGCTTGACTTTTTGATTCCAAATCTTTGCCTTTCTTGCCAATACGCATTACTGGAACAAAGAGTCAATCAGTTTAGGGCACACACGAAATGAACAGAAAAACAGAAGTACTTTAAAATTACAACTTTTAAGATTTTAACAAATGTTTACAAATGTATTAGTTTAAAACTATGAATATAATCTTTACTGTATGATAAATATTCTCTTCTAAGAACAGTATAATATAATATAATGTGTGTATTTTTGTTCATCTTGGAAACAGAATATGAAATGAAATACACATGCAAATGAAATTTAAATAATTTGAATTATAAAGATAAACAAAGACACAACTAGTCTCAACAAAGACACAACCAGTGACAACATAGACACAACTAGTCTCAACAAAGACACAAATAGTCTCAACAAAGACACAACTAATCTCAACTAAGACACAGCTAGTCTTAACAAAGACACAACTAGTCTCAACAAAGTCACAACTAGTTTCAACAAAGACACTAGTCTCAACAAAGAAACAACTAGTCTCAACAAAGACAACATGTCACAACAAAGACACAACGAATCTCAACTAAGACACAGCTAGTCTTAACAAAGACACAACTAGTCTCAACAAAGACACAACCAGTCTCACAAGAACACAACTAGTCTCAATAAAGACATAGCTAGTCTCAACAAAGACACAACTAGTCTCAACAAAGACAACTTGTCACAACAAAGACATAACTTGTCTCAACAAAGACACAACTAGTCTCAACAAAGACACAACCAGTCTCACAAGAACACAACCAGTCTCAATAAAGACACAGCTAGTCTCAACAAAGACACAATTAGTCTCAACAAAGACAACTTGTCACAACAAAGACAACTTGTTACAACAAAGACACAAATTGTCTCAACAAAGACACAACCAGTCTCACAAAAACACAACCAGTCTCAATAAAGACACAGCTAGTCTCAACAAAGACACAACTAGTCTCAACAAAGACAACTTGTCACAATAAAGACATAAATTGTCTCAACAAAGACACAACTAGTCTCAACAAAGACAACTTGTCACAACAAAGACATAAATTGTATCAAAAAGACACAAATTGTCTCAACAAAGACACAAATTGTCTCAACAAAGACACAAATTGTCTCAACAAAGACACAACTAGTCTCAACAAAGACAACTTGTCACAACAAAGACATAAATTGTCTCAACAAAGACACAACTAGTCTCAACAAAGACATCTTGTCACAACAAAGACATATATTGTCTCAACAAAGACAACTTGTCACAACAAAGACATATATTGTCTCAACAAAGACACAACTAGTCTCAACAAAGACAACTTGTCACAACAAAGACATAAATTGTATCAACAAAGACAACTTGTCACAACAAAGACACAAATTGTCTCAACAAAGACACAAATTGTCACAACAAAGACAACTTGTTACAACAAAGACACAAATTGTCTCAACAAAGACACAACCAGTCTCACAAAAACACAACCAGTCTCAATAAAGACACAGCTAGTCTCAACAAAGACACAACTAGTCTCAACAAAGACAACTTGTCACAACAAAGACATAAATTGTATCAAAAAGACACAAATTGTCTCAACAAAGACACAAATTGTCTCAACAAAGACACAACTAGTCTCAACAAAGACAACTTGTCACAACAAAGACATAAATTGTCTCAACAAAGACACAACTAGTCTCAACAAAGACAACTTGTCACAACAAAGACATATATTGTCTCAACAAAGACACAACTAGTCTCAACAAAGACAACTTGTCACAACAAAGACATAAATTGTATCAACAAAGACAACTTGTCACAACAAAGACATAAATTGTATCAAAAAGACACAAATTGTCTCAACAAAGACACAAATTGTCTCAACAAAGACACAACTAGTCTCAACAAAGACAACTTGTCACAACAAAGACATATATTGTCTCAACAAAGACACAACTAGTCTCAACAAAGACAACTTGTCACAACAAAGACATAAATTGTATCAAAAAGACACAAATTGTCTCAACAAAGACATATATTGTCTCAACAAAGACACAACTAGTCTCAACAAAGACAACTTGTCACAAATTGTCTCAACAAAGACACAAATTGTCTCAACAAAGACACAGCTTGTATCAACAAAGACACAAATTGTCTCAACAAAGACACAAATTGTCTCAACAAAGACACAACCAGTCTCAACAAAGACACAGCTAGTCTCAACAAAGACACAACTAGTCTCAACAAAGACAACTTGTCACAATAAAGACATAAATTGTCTCAACAAAGACACAAATTGTCTCAACAAAGACACAAATTGTCTCAACAAAGACACAACTAGTCTCAACAAAGACAACTTGTCACAACAAATACATAAATTGTCTCAACAAAGACACAACTAGTCTCAACAAAGACAACTTGTCACAACAAAGACATAAATTGTATCAACAAAGACAACTTGTCACAACAAAGACACAAATTGTCTCAACAAAGACACAAATTGTCTCAACAAAGACACAGCTTGTATCAACAAAGACACAAATTGTCTCAACAAAGACACAACTTCAACAAAGACACAACTAGACAACACATCAACTCACTTTTTTGTTTTTTCTCTTTGGTGACCACCATAAGTGAGAATGTGGCCGACTGAATTCCACCGCTGTGTGGGAGTCGGTTGGCATACAGGGCCCGGAAGGCTGTCTTCAGTGAACATTTGTTCATGTCTTTCTTGTCTTTTTTGTCTTTGTCCAGAGCGTCAGATTTGGGAGGGGAGACGACCCAGTAGTCAACCTGCAGGTCCATGAACTCTGCAGGGGAAGACAAGTTAGTGAGTGCTGTCCCTGAATTGCTGTCAGATATAAATGATTACAAACATAATAACTAAAACATAACAGTAACATAAAAGTAAATTAAAAAAAAAAAGAACACATTTTGTGAAAAAATATATAAATTGTTTTTCCACCAAAAAAAATACAATGCTAAGAAATAAAAATTTAATGGCTTTTACTAAAGGTAGTTGGAACTTGTGCATTTATGTTACTTCAAGTTTGAGTGCATAACATCAGTTAAATCCAATAGGGCGTTTGCAATCGCGTGACAAAAAGCATGTGATTTTATTTACTTTGTGTAGTGGTGTACAAGTACAATGGCCGCTGTATTAATAAAGTTTCATATAGGCTCGAGCTTTTTTAAATGATGTTTTGTGTTTTAAGTCTTATTAAGATTTAAGCTGTATTATGTCTGTTAAATAAAATAGGCTATTTTATTATTATCATAGACATAGATCATAGAAGATGTGAGCCTATTAGTGACTTGACTAGATATTCTATTCACCAACACTATCACTTGGCATCGTAGCTGCCCTACTTAGCCATTAGCCCATTACCCTAGCCTACAAAACATTAAAAGTGTAGGCCTATAAAGTGAAATTAAAAGTGTAAATAGGTCTAGCCTAATCACAATAATCAATTAATCTACAGTACTACTATTTACCTCCTTATTTTTTAGTAGGATAGCCAATATTCATCTGTGAATTTGGCATGATAAGAAACTTCACCATATGCCATATTTGTTCCTCTATTTAAAAATGACGTCACTAAAAAACTTAAGCTCCGCCCATTGCAAACGCTCTATTAACAAACTGATCTTAAGGTTTCCTGATGGGTTTATAAGATGTGGGCATAAAAAGTTGGTGAGCACAAATATTGAAATTCACTTTAAAATGTAGCCCTAGATTAACTGCATTAAAATACAAACAAAACACATTCTAATTTTTTTTTCCCATTCAACCTCCGATTGCATTTATTGAATCTAAATGATCAATTCAGATATGATGAAGGCCAGCATAAAGTGTGTATATTTGCACAGAGTTTTGCCTTAAAGTCCTGCGGTTAGTTCACCGTACTGTCAACCGACACGTTGCGGGTTCCAATTAACCCTGCTGCCGACCGATCCCTGCCGCCCTGTAGGAGTTTTGGGTCTAGTGGACGTACTAATCTCCTATCTAGAAGGAACGTCTATAAAACTTATATGGCTGAAGCTGAATATTTATAAAGCCCAGACAGATCCCATCTTTACCTGACTGGTGGTGAAATGACAGACGTGGCGGCGCCAATGTTTGGTGAGCTGGGCGGCGTGTGCCCGTCTCTTGTCTTCTCTAGCACTGGAGTGGAAGCCGGCGGTGAGCTGGACAGTCCCATCGGTGGGAGGCTGTCGTCGTACTCAACTGTACAAGGCAACAACAAAAAAACAGCATGGTAAGCAATGCACATGGACTAATTGCTTGAAACAGTCATAAAGTGTTCTATCACAAGGTTGGACATTTGGGAGGAATGGGATAAGATAAGATAAGAATGGGCATTTCTATAGCGCTTCTATCCATGCTATTAAATTAGCATGCTCAGTGCGCTCTTGGTGTGATTTGCAGTGGCAGATGTATTAGCCAAAGAGAAAGGTCTTCAAGTTCTTTTTAAAAGTTTCTCTTGTCCCAGATTCTCTCAGGATAGGCCTAACTAAAGTACCAATGGAGCCAGCTGGTCCTGCGGTTAGTTCACCGGACTATCAACCGACATGTCACGGGTTCTATCCCAGCAGCCGACTGATCCCTGTCGCCCTGCAGGAGTTTTGTCTAGTGGACATTATAATCTTCTAGAGCGCACTGAGATGCTAAATTAGCATGGATAAAAGCGCTATCTAAATAACCATTATTATTATAATAAAAATACCAGTGGGAAAAGGCTTACAAAAGCAATTGCTATGACATGGACATCATACAAAACTAGATTCACTAAAGTATCTGTTACATGCTGCTAAAGTAATAAAATAGTTAATTTGAATCTAGGACAGAAATTATTCTATGAAAGAAAAGTTATTAAAAAAAAGGGGGGGGGGGAACGGACTCATTAAAACTACTAAAAGTATCAAGAAAAACTAAAGCGCTGACCTAAGGTCAGGAAAAATCAATATCACTAGTTCTTATGTCTTTTCAAAAAGTTAATGTAGGCAGATACTAGGGAATAATTTCATTGCAGCTAGAACCAAGTTTTGTTTCTAATGAGCAATTTATTTACCTGATGAGTTGAAAGTATCCAATGTGCCGATTCTCACTTCCTGTATGATGAAAACAATTGCTTAGTGAAATTATTTGATGATATAATCAATTAAAGTTTACAAATGTTGACTTTTGTGTTTGGGATTCAGCAACAGATGATATAATTACAAATGAGAATATCTACTGCAGCTATTATGTTTTATAAGTAAGAATGAAGATTACAAGCACATTTGATGAATACAAGAAGCACAGTTAATAATACAAGTGATAAGACTTACACTCAAGAATGGAATAAACATCTGTGATGACACTTCATCAGAGCTGTCAACAGAAATAAAACAAAATCGTTAAGGCAAAGCATAATCTTTTCTTTCTTAGCTAATAAAAAAAAGCTGACATTGATTTAAAGTTTTCATACAACATGACAAGCTTACCTTCTACCCTTGCACATAATGAGAGCCTCTGCAATGGGCATTTGGTGTATTCCAGTTGCACCATTTAAATACTTTGATATTCTGTTCATGATGTCTTGACAATCTTCAATATAGGAGGTTCAAAAACAAACAAATAAGTTTATGTTTAAAAACAACACAATTCTGTTAAATTAAAAATAGGGCAAATTTTCATTCTCAAGTGTTCAATAAGGATTTTAAACTGTGCAATGCAAGAAAACAACTGTAAAAAACTAATTTTTTGTGCGTTGAGGTGGGGGGATGTTGCTAAAAATTTGATTCAATGTGTTGTCAGGGGCTGTGGGCTTAATGTTTATATGCTAAGTTTTAACTTGATAAGATGATAGTAAGAAGGTCACTTAGTCATCTGAAAGTATGGTCGTATACATACATGCAAAAGCAAAGTTAATATAAATGATAAGAACTGTTTATGTAGAGGTCTTTAAATTTCTTTATTAACTAAAAACCAAATACTCCAATTAAAATAATAAGTGGGGGCAAAGACTCCCTATTGAAGGATTTGAAAGTGTAAAAATGTGTGTTAAAATGACCTAGTTTGGGAGACTCTGGTTTCTCAAAGGTATCTTTCCACTGCTGGTCAAGGAAGAGTGAGCCGTACGTGCTGTCCACGCTTGCTATGTATTTACCAACAGAGCTGTGACCTGAGGAAGAAGTACACTTGTACTGTAAAGTCAATCTGTTGATACTGAAAGTAAAATCTCTACCACCGATAGAACATCTAGTTAAGCAGAACTCCCGATATTGGTCATTAGTCCATTATTCGAAGGACAAAAAAAAAAATTCACATAAGAATTAACTAAACAAATCTACCGGTAATCTGTTTCCAACACAAATTTTGCCTATCTGTTATTTAAACACACAAAAAACTTCACTGAACTCAATCTTGGAATCATGGCAATAACATATAAATCATGCAATAACCAATTCTTAGTCTTTATTATGACACTTAGTCATCATGCTGCCATAAATATATCCTTCTTCTACAGAGCATATATGACACATGAACAATAAAACAAAGGACACGAAAAAACCAACAACAACCAACATGAACAATTGCAAAAAGTTGGCGACTTACCAAAAGGAATAACTAAGAACTTTGTGTAGTTCTGCCAGTCGGGGGACTTATTGGAGAAGTGCTCCACATAGGGCCTCAGGACAGAGTTTATATAGGCGTCCGCCCCCACAACACCCACTTTAATTGGTGCGGGTGTTCGTGCATTGCTGTTGCAGCTGCCACCATAAGAGTGAGTGAAAGATTGGTTACAAAATATTTCTGATGCTTAAACATTTAAAAAAAAGTAAAAAATGAAGTCTAATAGCTGAAGGTGATTGCTAGAAAAAAAAATATTTTGATATTTTGGGAAAGCACTTACAATTTTTGAATTTTGGTCACGAGGTAACACATGGCTGCCTTGACGTCTGCTTCTGTGCAGGTGCAAATCAACCGGAGTTGTCTGTCCTGCAGCTTCTGCTGTAGCATCTGACCCTGCCATTCAGACGTGTTGACCATGAAGATGGATTCAGGTAAATGGTCATCAATCCCATCAAACACAGAGCTCAGCTGATCCAGCAAGGCTTTCCGTGGCTGGTGGTGGGAAGAAGAAGAAGAAAGAAAACAAATGAAGAAAAAATAAAACAAATCCCCAAGTTTGTTTCGTTAAATCTTTCTAAGCCGATGAATCAATTTTAGAATCACTGTTAGGTGAGAAACACACAATTGAGTTAGCTAGCATTAAAACAAACAACAACAACAAAAATCCTTGTTAGCAATTGTGTTATGTAAAATAAAATAAAAAGTCAAGCATAAAGTGAAATAGTGAACACATTTTGATGAAAAAACAAACAACAAAGAAAATATTACAAGATTTTTTTTTTCTGAAACTAGAGAATAATGGCAACTTTAAACAAAACTAAAAATGTTTATTTACAACCTGTTAATTTCATTTTTAAACAGACAAGTTTGGTCATTAAATATACATATACCGGTATATGTATAATAAACTAAAATAGTTTTTTACAACCTGTTAATTTCATTTGTAAACAAACATGTTTTGTCATTAAATATATATATATGTATAATACATAATATGTATGTTCATAAAAAATTTATAAAGTAAAAACTTTTAATTGATAATGGAATTAGCAAATATTTATCCCAATATAAGCAGTCTATAAAAACTACAATAGGTATTGCAGCAATAAAAGAAAAAGTCCCATCTTCTAATTGTATAAATAATAAGGCTAACTAAAAGGTTTGTTTATAACCAATACACTGTGTAAGCATTAGGGCAGCCCCATTATTATAGACACTAGTAATAAAATAAAAAGTTTGTTAAAAGATTATTATTATTATTATTATTTGATGGCTAAAAATGGATAAATAGAGAAGTAGAAAACAAAGAATGAAAAAAAAACTACGACTGATTTGATCATACTTCACTGAATAATCTAGTGAACTCTTCAATGTTAAAGCTAATTATTATTGTATTAAAAGCAATGGCTGCTGTTGTTTTTTTCTTTGTTTTGAGCGTGTGTGTTTTTGTTTAATTATAAAAATGGATTCGTTTCAAACGACCAAAATAAATAGATAAACATTGAAACAAATCTCCAGTAGATGTATGTACAGAGGGAAAGTGTTCATGTATAGGCCAGTGATATTATAGCGATAATGAACACATTTATTTCACTTGCGTGTAATATATAAATATAAATATTTATACACATAAATAGCTGCATTTATATACACATATATGCAACACCTTGTTGTAATTTCTTATATAAAAGCAAACAGAATAATATTGTTATGTAATAATAAAAACCAGAGAAAAATTATGAAACATACTGTAAAAATTAGATAAATATAAAAATATGTCAATAATTAAAAATTATATCACACAAAACTTTAAAGTCTCGAAAAGTTAATTATAAGAGTTAATCATGTAGCAACTATAAATTAGAGAAGATAAAAAAAAAAACAGAACTAGCATGTTGGTAACAAAATACATACCGTTAATGTTACTGGAGTATACTTTAAACAAAAAAAAAAAAAAATTTTCATTGTCAAAATGTAATTGGGGACTTCCATATAAACGTAACAAAAAGTAATGGACCTAAATTTTTTTTTTTCAATCCATGAATAAAAACTAATGTGTAAGTAGGTATACAGAATTCTGCAATAAAATGACAGGTAAAATAAGCTGTGCACAACAGAAATGACCAAGAGTTGATGTATGGAAATTAGACATGGGTGGCCATCCATATATTATGTACGCAAAAAAATATTTTCACACCCATCACCGTAACCTCTGTTGCACTCCATACTTCGCCCGCCGCCCGGCCGCCCCCACTAGCATACAGACAAATTAGATTCTCCACACAACTCTCATCCTGATTGAAAAATGTAATTTTATTCAAAGTCGTTTGTTTTCCTATTTATTTGTTCCAATACTCACGTCAAATTTTATTTTAGAGATACAATAGGAATAAGGATGCTAAAATGTTCTTTTCATGAGCCGTGCATTAATTAAAAAAAAACACAAAAAAAAACACAAAACAATAAAAAAGAAAGAGATACTCAATACTACTCTCAAGTGCTTTAAAAGGGTTTGAACAATTAGTCTGAATCAAATGCCAAGTACTACCCATGAAAAGTTTAGAATTTCTTTTGCATTTTTTGATCAATTATTGCATCCCCGCCCATTCCCACTGTATGCAGTCTCCCAAATCTTAAACTCCCTCCCCCCTGTGTGTGCGTACGTAATATATGGATTACCCTTTGGATAATATGTTAAAGCAAGACGTGGCCATGTCAAGACATGAAGCTGGTAAGAAAACATTCAACATAATAATGTGATACATATTAAAGTGCCAAGATGTGAATTATGAGACAAGTTTAGAAACATCCTTATCAAGCTCTGAGACTGACTAGGCAAGGGTAGAGACATCCTTAGGCAAGCTCTGAGACTGAAGAAGGCAAATGTAGAGACTTCCTTTAGGGCAAGCTCTGAGACTGAAGTAGGCAAGGGTAGAGACATCCTTAGGCAAGCTCTGAGACTGAAGTAGGCAAAAAGAAAGTAACCCTTGGCTTAGTAACTTTCAGCAAAGTACAATATCGCACATAATAAAACAGTTCATTGTCTTGGTGAGCCATTTTAAAGGATGTCATGGTTACATCTCAAGGAAGAGATGAAGAGGAATATCACAGATATTGGATTCATCAAGTACTGAGATGCCAAACAAAGGATCTTAATTAATATGCCAGAGAGTCTCCATATAAAGAAACTGCTTTCAAAAGCCCAAAACAAGTGAAATTCAGAGAAATGTCAGATACTGTCACAAAAAGCAACCAGAATGAGTAAGGCATTTTATCATTCATATTTATACACAGATTTGTAGCCACATGACACATATACACAGATAGTTGTGTAGCGTATTCTTACATTACAAATAGTTTCATAATCACAGAATCTCCCAGTAAATAGATACGTAAAAGAATATTTGTGTATATTTGAGGGATACTTAAGTATAATACTACAAAGATATGACCAGAACAACAACAAAGTTAGTAAACATGGAGAGAGAAATATCACAGATAGCTAGTGAACTTTCAACATTAGGCAAAGGTTAAAGCCACAACACAGTACTGTGAAGTCTGTGCTGCTTGCACAATATTTTTTAAATGAATCCATTTTTTTAGAATATTTAGAGCATTTACATTAATCTAAACTTGAAACTTTGCTTGATTTATTCAACAAATATTTGTGCAGAGTAAAAATATATATATATATATACATTTTTATTTTCAACTGTTTATAAAGACTATCCAGGCATAGACTATTGAGCCAAGTGTGGACAAGCATATGATGAGTAAAGTGGTCACTGAGAAAGGAGATGAAGACAAGAGAGACATTGCTAGCAAGTCCACTAACCAGTGAACCCACTTCCCCGACACTATTCCTACGATGCTGCTGCTTAAACTCCTTCCGGTCCTTCTTCTCTCTATAGGACGTGCTCCGAATGCGATCCCGTGCTACGTCCTTCTTCTTCGGGCGCGGGGAGTGCTGGCGCGGGGACGACTCGTTGGTGCTGGCATTCTGGGAGTCTGACGCCTCGTACTCGAGGTCCGAGTATCGCCACTGAGCAAGTTAGATGAGAGAGACACTGAAGGCTTATCACACAACATTTCATTAAGGGCTTGGCAATGTAAAGATAACGTAACTGAGCAAGTTGTCACCAAACTTTCTTGCTTATGTTTACTTTAACATGATCATTTTTATCTACTAGCAACATGGTAAAGGTAATTATGACTTTTAAAACAAAACTCAGAAAAACATGAAATCGAACAATAAAATTGTTTACATATAAGGATGATATAATACGAACCACAAATACTGGGGATCTCTACCTTTAACTTTCTCAAAGTATGAACACGTTTTGTTCACTTTAAACTTTGTTTAGGCTACAAGAGAATATGTAAGGATTCTATTACACAGCGCTATGTACCAGTAGATTAAATAGTAAACCAATTGTAGGTTTTCTTGCACAACAGTATTCATTTTCACTGCTAAATCTTTCAACTTAAATATTTAATTTTTTTACCTAAATGAAAAAAACCCAGACACAATGACAGTAGATTATGTACATTAGATTAATAACCTGTCACAGATACCCCAGTGAATTCAGACAGTCTCATTGTCTGTTGTTGTCTAATGATCGATTATGGACAAGTCTTAAATTGTATGCATGCATGGTGAGCCCTAAAGGTTAAACAAGTACCAACATTTCCAGTCCCATTCATTTGCAAACAAAACATGTCTCTGTGCTGTGTTACTGGTTGTACTCCAGGTAAGAAAAGATGTAGGGGATTAAATTTTATTCATTTCCAAAAGATGTTGCCGAAAGAAAACGATGGATTGTGAACGTCAGATGTGAAGAATTTACAATCCCAATTTACAATCCCAAACTTATTGCTTGATACAAATGAATGTTCGTTTTTTGTTTTTATGTATCTACAGATTGTGTTTTTTAGTAACCAAGAAACGCTACTCTTAACTACTTTATTTTATAAATAAGCTAAATTTTACTTAACGCCACTAACACTTTGGGTATTAATTATAAATTATCGCATACTCACTTTTGATGTTAAAAACGGATTCTACATAACTAATCTTGTAGCCTTTGTATATTTCAAAAAGACCAGAACTCGATGTGGAGGTTGAAATACTGTGTCAAACACCCACCAAAGCATGTTTTTTGTTGCCAGAAATGAACCGGAAATTTGTGAACAGGTTTAACCATGACCTATTGAAAAGGTCAGGCCTAATCAAGACTTGTCCATATTCCCTAATACAAATATTAGTTTAAAAACAATAAATAAATCAAACTCCTATAATGATCCCTTCTTGCACAAACAAAATTTATATAAACAGACTTTGTTCTCAGCAAGTATTTCATTCTTGTACTGAAAGATTTATGAGAAAGAACTATTCAACTTGTGTCAGTTGAACATTTAAGCTTGTGCACATTGTTCTTTATAATGCTTTTCAACAAATGGCAAGAACCAAAATAAAAAATAAAACATTATGCTGTAATAAATACAATTAGGGTACTTGGGTACTTGTGTCTTTTATCTGCACAAATAGCAATGTTTCTATTGTACACTATAAAAAATTAAAGATTTAATTTTTCAAATAGTTTTCTATGAATAATCTCAGTATATGATGCCAACTGGGCTACATGGCTTTATATGTATTCAACAGCAGGCCCTCAAATCTAGGAGACAATGAACAACTGCAATGTGTTATACAGTATCCACATTTGATCAAAAGGGCTTTTGGGCCCCCCCCCCCAAATAAATACAGTGAACTCTCGTTTATTGCGGCATATAGGTTCCGAGACCGGCCACGATAGCAGAAAATCCACGAAGTAGGGGCACCATCTTTACAGTGTTTATTTAATTTAACGTGTATTCAGACTTTTAAAACCCTCCTTTTAGGTACTGTTAACAAACCACCCATTACAGTGATGTACATATATCTACAGTATGTACATACAGTACACAGGCACAAATGTTTAGCAATAAAACAGTAGGTGTACATTAAAAAAAAAAGAAAGATTGTTCCGATACTGTACAATCGTACAGTATTTTACTCACCACGAAAAAAGTTGAAAGTTACAGTAAAATATATATTTTCTCATTTAACCTAATGAAAAAAATCAGCGAAGTCATGAGTCTGCGAATGTCGAACCTGCGAAACAGCGAGGGTTCACTGTATTTTTTTTAGCAATTCTTTTCAGCCTTCCTCTACGAAAATCCTGGCTTCGCTTCTGCCTCTTACAGTGATATAATATTGCATAAACCCAAGATAGACCATAAAGATTACATGATCCCTATATGGAGAGAACTAAACACATCTAGCAGTAACACAAGCACACACTTTGGCTAGCAAATCATTTATCATAGAAAGACTAGCTTTATTGATTTTATATAATGAAATTGTACATGTGTAAAAACGCTTTGTTGTGAATTTTGCAATTAGTTCTGAAATTGCATTTTGTTGTGAAATGGTGCTTTGTTGTGAAATTGTGTTTTGGTGTGAAATTAAATTTTGTCATGAAATTTCACTTTTTGTTGTGACATTGCACTTTGTTGTGAAATTGAACTTTGTTGTGAAATTGCATTTTATTGTGAAATTTTGCTTTGTTGTGAAATTGGGCTTTCTGAAGTTGCACTTTAATGTGGAAATGCCTTTTTTTTAAACTGCGCTTTGTTGTGAAAGTACATTTTGATGAAAACTTGAACTTTGTTATGAAATTGTGCTTTCATGTGAAAACGCAATTTAAAAAAAAAATGCGTTTTGTTGTGAAGACTTCAGACATTTCACAAACTAGGTATGAAAAGGTACATTGGCTTTCTATTATGTTAATACTATTAAAATTTAAAATACTGATAAAACAATCCTTGCTGGACAAAGGAGTTATTTCATACCATACTATGCCTTATAAAACTATTAAAAGATTATCAACAGAACATAAGCTTAAATTTTTTGTTTCTCTACTCAAACGTAAACTTAATTTTTTAAATGTTACCAATCTAATTAATGACTAACTATTACAGTTTTAAATTATTATTTTTTGTTTCAGCCAAATGTGAGAATTTGTTTTGACTCTCTGTTTTAAAAATCAGTTTTTTTTTTCTCACATAGTTTATCATATTTAGCTGCAATCAAATATTAACTCATCAATGTTTCAGTACAAGTTAAGACATCTGTTATTTAGTACTTGAGTTACAATGCTGCTAGCCTTACAAGATAAAAATAAAAGTCCACAGAGCCAATAGCCTTAAAAGTGAGAGAGACCTTATGTGTGAGCATTAAAACAAAATAAGATTGTCCGAATGTAACTACAGAAGAGGATTAGATCTAAAAAGCGAACCCGGCAGATGTTTTTAATTTTTGGTTAAACAAACAGTTAAGATTTAAGCCTCCTTTTCGGATTAAGACCCCTTTGTTGGTAATAGTTGGTTAGGATGAAACAAAGCTAAGTTATTGCCCTTGTTCAAACAAACACTGAAATGTTATCACTTTTGCTTTGTAAAAAAAAATATAAGCACAAATTATTACCTTCTTTAAACTTTCATGGCCTAGGAATAAGACTTTTTACTATTTGATACTATTTCAGTGTTGTTCATAAAAAAGCATACAAAAAAATTAAATCAGAATGATAGAATAAAAAGATTGCCTGCAATAATAAGTTACTACACCAAAACATTTGATCCCCAGAAAGAAAAGGAGCCTATTTTTCCCCTCAATGAAAGTAAATATAAAAATGTAGAAAAATGTTGCATACTTCCTGGCCCAACTGGGAGACAAGAATCTGGCGAAAAGCAATCATGAAAACAACTTACAAAATAAGTGAAAATAAAATGAACAAATTGAGTTCAATAAAATAAACACAAAATTTATTCATAGCACAGATCGGTTACTGCGGTACGATGTTGAGCAGATGCTGAAAGATGAGTTGAGGGGGTGGTGGTAAGGTGGGTGAGAGGAAAGTGCAAACTTATCCCGTGCACTTTTTTCACTCATGTTCTGCGTGTCACAAGAAACTGAAATATTATGCCTGAATTTTAGTGTCACTGATCTAATAAAAAGAATGGATAGCGCTACATATTAGATTTGTATGCGCAAATTGAGGCTAAAATTGATTACACCATTTACACGATTCACTGATCCATATAAGCGAGCTAAAGGAATAAACCACCTATAATAAGAATAAATCTACAGGATAAAAAGGTCTAAGTCACTTGAAATCAGTGTTTAGGAAATATAATTTTATAGATAAGTAAAAGTCACAGGAAAAAGCCTATTGATTTTGATCATCAAGAATGTTACTTCAGTGCCTAATCCATTCTTTTTATATAGCAGTGATTCGTGTTCACCAGCTAGCTCTGCGACATCTGAAAACTTTAAAATAATGCTAAAAAAAAGACCAGAAAACATAACCGTCATCTGGTGTCATAAGATTTAACAACACCCAGAAACAGTACATGTATTTTACATGTAAAAGAAAATACAACAACTGCAAATGGTTTCTACTGGTTAAATAAATAAATGCTGTCATACAATTTCTTGAAGAGCATAATGCACGTTAAGGAAGTTGTAAAGCACACATCACATGCTCCACTGGGAGTGTGCACACTAAAATAACATGCACTGAATATTGTGTGCACACTAGCATAAAAACAACACCAACAGTCCAAATGAAAGAGTGAAAATTTCTAATCTCAATTTAATTTAACGACACTAACCACACCTTAACGTTTGTGCCTCGAGATGTACAAATATGTTCAATTAATAGTAGAACGAGTTTAACTAGATTTCAACATTTTATCTACATATTTCTTAGTTGATGAAACAGCAGGGAGGTGATAACTGGAATTTTAAATAATTTTTCCTTCAACCCTTATTATTAGCACGGAAAAATGTTACAAATGAAATACCAAAAACAAAAAAAGGAAAAGCAACATGAAAGCAGACTCTCGCATTCAAGGACAATCTATGCAATAATTGTCCTTTCATCTTCCTCAAAAATGGAAAATTTTATCCAAGGTAAAATTCCATTTTAGTTGTGTTCTGAGAAACCTGGTGCAGGATTTAAAAAAAAAGTTAAGTACCAGTCAAACCAAACTGATCATAGGGCCAGTGAAGCAGCGTTCACCAGTTTCTGTGACCATGGCATAATAGGGGATGTGTGGCCAGCACAATGCCCAGCCACCTTTACTTAGCCCCAACTAATGTCAGGCACCCATCAGAGCTGGGTAGTCTCAGGGACACCCTCAAGTCCCGGGAGAAAATCCTAGTCTTCACAAAGAATTGAACCCAGGACCTTCGGTACGCCAGCTCAAACACTGTGCATCATGGCGCAGGCTTACTGAGATCTCATTATTGAGTTCAATATTATGCTTTTATTATTTCAATATATGGGCTTCTTTAAAAGTCATGAAGTGCATTTTATAATACAATTCTAAGATAACATAGATAGTTAGTTCTTTGGATTGTTAGAAAAACATTTTCTTATTACTTCCTGGGCAAGAACAAGGAATCTTAGAAAAATTTGTTACATATCTGTAAATATCAACAAACAAACACCCCTGACTATCTGAAATATAATGTGAATGACATAACGAGCTCAGACTGCATGTAAACTTACCGTGTGTAGATCTGAGTCACTTCGTTTCACTGGAGTTTCTTCTGGTATTCTGAATACTTCCTGTGGGACATAAAAGTTAATGGATGATTTAAAAAAAAAATCTAACTCTGGTATCTGTCTGTGTTTTTAACAATAAAATATAAAATATCTATTTATTGAGCAACTTTAGAGCATTAGTGGCCAATAAGAGGATTGTGACTAGACTAAAGGATAGAAATAGTAAAATATTTCTTTGCCTGTAAAGTTCAACCGTGCGACCTAAAAATATATGTTATACGATGTCACACTGGGGGCAACAAATGTACTACATATTCATCGAGGAAGTCCCTGGATTCGCCAAGTTGACCCTTTTGAACTGCACCGCTTCGTCTTTTCTGTTTGTTAGCCCCTTCTACTGCATTTTATTGCTATGCAGCAAAGAGCTATCAACGGCCAGGCTATTACATTGATTAATCCCTACTAATTGTTTAATGTCTTAGTTTAATCATAAGAATAAAACTGCTCTCAAAGAACTGGACCTATTTACAAATTAAAACATTCAATGATCTTTTTTAAAAATGCTGCTGGTAGAATAAACAATTTGGCAAAAAAGTTGAAACTAGATTTAAAAAAAAAGAAAAATAATGAAGGAATTTCTTAACTATGGTGTAGAAGTTTCTGTAGTGTGGGGGATTTTGGAGCATTTTGGGTGCCATCAGAAATAGCAATAAATGACAAGGAAATATTATTGCCAGACCCCAATAACTATATATTTTTGTAAAGTGGAATGGATGGGCAATCTAAAAAACTAATTTGATTTTAAAAAAGAAATTATTTGACCATGGCCTTGACCTTAGAGTGGTCAAGAATGAAAAAGGAAAAAAAAATTCTTCTATTCAAGTACATTTAACTTCATTTTTTTATCGGCACATTATTAAAATTTTTATTGAATATAATAGCTTTTTTATTTATTTTTTAGAAAATGTACTATTTACATTGGTTTCTGTTATTTATAGCCTTTGAAAAAAATAATTTGTGCCGATATCTCTAATTATTTCAAATCAACAAAGTATGCCGTCAGGGACATAACAAAGCAGAAATCAACACAGAAAATGACAAAAGCTTGTCTAAAACGATTTAATTTGATGAAAAATCGTATTAGAAGACTAAAAAACATCCATTTTTAGTTTAATTCATTGCTACAATCGTCTACAATTAATAATAATAGGTACTATCGGGTATCGATTTTCGGACGAAGCCTAAATTAGTTCTAGGCCTAGGCACACCTAAGCCTAAAGCATCGGATTTCAGCTTTCCGACTCAATAGAAGAAAGACCTAAACTAATTTTAATATTATTTCCATATGTAGTTGAAAAATGATCTTCTGAATCAATTATATCATCACTTAAATATTCAAAATTGATTAATTACGTAAGCCATATGTTACGTCCATTTGACTAAAATGGCTAGCGCAAATTAGTTTGACAACCATCATCGTAAAAATAACTTCAAAGTTATAAAAATCGCGCAGAAGAGCGAAAAAACTGAAGTTTATTTATTAATAAAAGGAAGTACACATAAATACATTAAAAAGTTGGACTGGAAAGTGTTTTTCAGCGAAATTTTTTCGTCAGCCGATTTAATCGGCCGCCACACCACAGAACGTGCCCACAGTTCGTGGGTTTAAAAAAAAAGGAAAAGTCACATCCCTAAATGGGTAAAGGAACAGTGTCATGGAATACACCAACAAGAAATTCCTACCTGGGAGGAAGACTTGGGTTGCTCTGTTGATTCTGGAGTAGCACCTCTTCCAGCAAAGAAAGGTCTGTAATAAACATCAGAGTCCCAATCAGTAACACGCACACATATTTCAAGTAACAAAATAAATTGTTTGATCTTTTTTAAGAGGTCTGCAACAAAGTTTTTGCTTTTTAAGTCTTTGTGATCACAGGATACATGTTATTCTTTAGTGTAGAAAAACATGCACTGACATTTTGTTAACTAACACAATGGCAATCAGTGGTCTAGCCACAGGGAGCTCTACTAGTGTACAAAAAGTCCCGGATTCAAACCTTGGTTAGGCTACGATTTGTTTTGGGGTCTAGTGGGTGACTCTTGAGTCTACCCAGCTCTGATGGTTACCTTACAGAACATGTCTTATTCAGAACACAAGTTGGGGGTCTAGTGGGTGTCTCTGAGTCTACCCAGTTCTGATGGTTACCTTACAGAACATGTCATATTCAGAACACAAGTAGGGGTCTAGTGGGTGTCTCTTGAGTCTACCCAGTTCTGATGGTTACCTTACAGAACATGTCATATTCAGAACACAAGTTGGGGTCTAGTGGGTGTCTCTTGAGTCTACCCAGTTCTGATGGTTACCTCACAGAACATGTCATATTCAGAACACGAGTTGGGGTCTAGTGGGTGTCTCTTGAGTCTACCCAGTTCTGATGGTTACCTCACAGAACATGTCATATTCAGAACACGAGTTGGGGATAAGTAAAGTTGGCTGGGCATTGTGCTAGCCACACTGTCTCCTAGATAGATGTGGCTAAGGCAACTGGTAAAAGCCTCTTCTCTGCCCCTATGGATCAATTCGGTATGACTGGATTAATTTAGTTTCTTTACTTTACTTATAATCTTAAAGTTATATATAGAAGATTGTAAGATGGTTGGATTTATTTTTCAGTAAGTCTTTTAAACATAAAAGTAATGTTAAAATACAGAATGGCAAAGATAAAAGTAATGTTAAAATACAGAATGGCATGGGTGCAAGTGCTGGACCCCCATTTGGCCGGCAAGCAAGAGTTGACAATACCAAAAAGCCGGCAAAGTTTCTGCCTAAAATAATAATTTAATATAGGCTAAGCTACTTAGCGTTCGTGTCCGCGTATATTTATATATATTTGTTCTTTTTAATAATACATTCTTACATTTCCGATATTGTCCGGAAAAAAACAACAAGATCGCATTCGGACATTTGCGAGAGAAAAAAATAAAGGATATCAGGTCAAGGTCGCCGCGCCATGTAACAGGATACCATAATTAATATTATTTATTATTAACAATGTAGTGTAGGGCCTACAACGATCTCAGTTTTCTACAAAACAAGTTTATAGTGACGATTTTACATCATTGATAGCAATAATTGAAACTTTGACATTGTGCCGAGATAAAGTCCATTAATAAATAGTTGTTTTCGTTTTAGTAGGCTGATTAAAAGTTATATTGTAGTTGTAGGATTGTAGACTAATGAGTAATGAGCTAATGAAAACAATGAGTTTTAATCTCTACATTAGTTAATTAAAACGTCGAGAATTTACCGCGGCCGCGAGTAACGCGTGGCGTATAGATTGACCTAAATACAAATTCGCGTTCGAGTCCAAGAAAGCTACATTATGGGATTGCGATAAAAAAAACGTTTTTAAAACTGTATTCACCGGGCGACGAAAACAAAAACCAGGGAAACCCTGACCTAAATATAAATATAGAATCACGCATGCGCGGATACTTTGGTATTTTCCTGTTGCTCTTTTTATTTCGCCTTTTAAGGTTTCATGAACTTTCATGAAAGAAAAAAGTCGATCATTTATAGTTTGTTACGGCCAAAAAAGTCCGATTTTGGTGCAACGAGATCTACAAGAAATTACAAATTAAGCTTGACGGCGATTGGCCGGCGTGCATGTTTCCAAAATTTAAATTGGCCGGCATTCCGGCTATAGCCGGCACTCTTGCACCCATGGAATGGCAAAGAGACACACAAGAGAGAATATTTCACACTAGAGATTTACTTCAATTTAGGTTTGGGGGTCGACATGACACTCATTGTATCCAGTTCTGGGCCACTGTCCGAGTCTTCAAGGTCATCAAACAGATCATCAAGCTCCTGGGTGTTTGGAATTTGGTCGTGGTCTGCCTCAGAATCTAAAGTTGTTAGGACCTAGCATGTAGAAAGAGGTTTTTGTGTGTAATAAAAGAAAACTATATAATTTTTGAGTTACATTTCACAAAAGATTGAAAAGGAAAACCTTGGTTACTCACATCTTCAGATATCTTGAATCTTCTCAACAAAGCTCGAAATTTTTGCTTGATATTCCGTTGCTAGGATTGGAGAAGAAAATAAAAAGATGTCAAAATGAAGACTGTATAATACAGGGTTCGTACAGAAAAATTGCCTACAAATTCCAGGAGTTTTCCAGGAGTGTTCCAGAAGTTTTTCAGGAGTAAATTTTTTGAAAAGCCAAGCCGACACCTCGCTACACAGCTTCTTTTTGGTTTTACGACATTACGGGGACTTATATAGCCTACCATCCCAAGTTTGGATAATAAAAAAATAGATCTAGTAACAAAAAAAAAAAGGAGTGGCATCACTGGTGTCACCTACGTTTGCGCGCGGAAATAAAAAAAGAGGGTTAACTCCAATAGGGCTTTCTGGAAAAGTGAAAGTAAGTTTTAATAGTAGTGATTACGATTTTTTAAAATTATAATTAATCTCCTTCGAAAAATAAGGAGTTTTTAGTATTTTCCAAGGACTAAATGCAGTTTTTCTAGAAGTTTAAAGGTCCTGGAAGACAACTTTTTGTTTTCCAGGAGTTACAAGGAGTTTCCAGAAGCTGTACGAACCCTGATAATAGTTAAGTTACTTGAAGGACGCAGTTGTCCCTGTGGGTACACAATATCTATTAGGGAAAAGTAAAGCTAGCACTGCATTGTGCTGGCCACACAATGACCTAGTTTGCTCTCTATAGTGAGAATGGTAAGCTCTGCTTCGCTAGCCCCAAGGTCTGGGGAAGTGTTTGCTCTAGTTGGGAACATCCCCACATCAGACAATTTCTACTAGTCCAGCGCACGTACTGACTATATTGCAGGACAATGTGACAGGCCCTGAAGATTCTTGGGGTCTAACAAATATAGCTATTCCACATGGGGCATAGCTAGCTAATAGACTTAACATACAATCGCCATATAGGCAGCTAGCATGGGGCTAGCCTTAGACAGAGGTTGTAGCTAAGATGACTACCTCAACAATTGCCTGCATAAATGCACGGCCTGCTGACGCTTATATCAAACCCAGTTGTAACAGAGAAATATCAGTTGGGGGTAGAAATTGAAGTGACTCTCAGACGGTGTCTCACATGCATCGTACTCGAGTCAATTCAGGTATAGCTAATGAGTAAAACTCATTTCAATATATGCTGAACTTAAAACAACAATAGACTGGTATTTACCGTAACCGCTGGCCTTGCTTTAGATCTACTGTGCTTTCTCTGCCTGGCTCTCGGCTCTGTCATTGTGGGCTCGCTGTCACTCAAGTCATCGTTAGAAGAGTCGTCATTATATTCGGGGACATCATCATCATCACTGTCGTTATCAATATCAGGAGAGCGATCTGCATAATGAACAATGTAATGTATTTATCCGCAAAGACAGAGAAAAAAAGCAGCGCTCAATTTACCCCCTTTGACTCAAACTTACCAACATCAGAAGAGGCATTCTTTCTATGGCCATTTATTTCGTGATCGACTGGTTGGCTGGTCAACCCCAGCAAGACCAGCTTGGCAACTGGGTTGGTCTGTTCTTTTACGTCACTATATAAAATTAGCTCTTTGTCCATAGAACACTGTAACACCTGGCAGGAAAAATAAATATTTCAGTGACAATCAAAAAATGTGTTGCCCTCATAAGGTTTGAGCTTTTAATAAAACTGAAAATTACATATGGATTTAAAGGTCTATTTCTAACTATACTTTACACAACTAGTTGTTGCACTTGAGAGAAAAAAAAATCTGGTTGTAGTAACTTTGTTAATGATATTGCACTTATAATTTTATAGTAAAGTAAAGTACCTGTCGGACCGAGTTGATCCATAGGTCCGATGATGCAGCGTTCACCAGTTTCTGTGGCCACGGCACTATGCACAGCCGCCTTTACTTTACCCCAACTAAGGTCAGGTACCCATCAGAGCTGGGTAGACTCAGGGACACCCTCCAGACCCGGGAAAAAATCCTAGCCTGCACCAGGATTCGAACCCGGGACCTTCGGCTCGCCAGTCGAACGCGCTGCCGCTCGGCTACCGTGCCCCATTTTAATTTTATACATGTTTTGTATTTTTATTTTTTTTTTATTTTAAATACTTACTTCTATGTTGATACATTTATTTTTATTTTTAAATACCTCAAATTATATAGTTTTTTAATTGGTCTGATTTCAAATCCAAATAATACAAGTAACTTATTCATTTCAATAAGTCTTTTTCATTTTTTATTACAGGAAATATACAGATATAGATTTGTAACACACATAAAATTCCAATTTACTCTCCTCTACAACTATTTATATATTCCTAGGCATCTTAATAAAAATGTAAGCAAAATAAATGAAAGAAAGAAAATGTAGCCGTTATATGCTTCACATATATATATACTGGGGATGACGTGACATGTAAAGTAAAACAGTTCCACCTACTTGAGACATATTAACTTGACCCACAGCCAGTGTCTTGAAGCCTAGGAAAGTTCGATTCTTGTATTTTTTTCTTCTTTGCAGCATGACATGCAACTTGTTGCCGTCACGTTTCAAGAAATGTGGATACTAAACAAAATTGATTTTTATATAATATAAAAATTAATTCGATATATATTTTTAAAATATAAAATATGAATATATAAAAAAAAATAATTTTATTTTTTAAAAACAATTATATGACAAAAAAGTAATCCTGATATATCAGAAATAGTCCACCTCACCTGCAAAGAAAATGAGAGATCCAGCTCTGTATCCAACAGTCCACCAGGTGGCACTCTAATTTCATTGGAGCGAAGAATTCTTTTGGAATTCTGCAGAAAAATTGTGCAATAAAAGACACGACTATAACTATTTGACAGATTAAATTTTTACAAATCCTTTATGACTTTTATAACATATACTTCTTACTTATTGTAAACTTAGTTTTAATTTTAACAAATGTTACCTGCATTTTGACAGCAATTAAAAGTGATGTCAGCTCAGTTTCAAGTGGTTTAAGTACAATTAGTCTTGTTAATGTCAGACTGCACAATCTAAAGGGAAATTCAAAAACAGAAATATTTAGATCACATTTTAAATTAAACACATAGTATATGTGCCATATTCTTGTATAAGTGTATTTAATATTGTACCAAAAATAATAATTTTGTAAAACCTAGTGCCTCTTATTCCTTGTAGCATTAAATGATAGACTAAATTTAGTTATACACTCTGCTTTAATTTAAACAATAGCTTACATTTTTCACAAATCTATAACAATTTACATAATTGCCTACTATATTATTATGCATGGTAATTTACTAATGACAAAACTGTTGATACATTTCTTGGTATGTTTTTTTTTACAGAGAAAATTACTAATGATTTAAGGCTTTACCAATAAATGTGCTTATATCTATAACACAAGTTTGTTTGTTTGGGAAAGGAATCTAAACCCTTTCAATAAAAATTATAAAAATGTGTAGAAATCACATCCTTGTCCAAAGAGCTTTAGAAATTATAAAATAAGAGTCTGAGGTATTTTTACTTTTCAATCAAAAATAGAATGTTTGTCTTTAAACTTTGTACTTAAACTTTCTAGACACAAGTTGTTTTCAAAGCAAAAATTTTCTATTATCATAATAATTATAATAATATATAAATAATATATATATAAAAAAAATATTAATAATAATAAACTTGTTTTAATTTAAAAAGTAAACATTAAATGTAGACATTTTGTTTTTGTTTAAATAGTAAACAGCTTAAAAGAAATATTAGCTTTACATAGATATGCACAAACAAAAAAGCCAATCGTATAAAAAATAAAAATAAAAATGATATTGTCAATTAAGTAAATTTATGCTTTCTAAACACTAAACTAGTCTGACTCTAAACCTAAAGTTTAAAAGGCCTTTGACGGCGACGTAGAAGTAAATAAGCCAAAAGTGGTGAAGTGGAGTCTACTGAATCATTCTGAATGAACTGTGAACTGTACTACAGTACTACAGTTTGATGAGTCTGACTCTGTAGCCTAACTATAGAATAACTACTCAGCCTACCTACTGACTACTGACTCACTACAGAACTACACTACAGACTACTGAGTCTGAGGCTACTGACTACTGGCACTACTGCCTGTCCTGTACCTGTACAAGTCTAAGTGATCTATTTTGTACTGATCAAATGTGTTAAAAGGCTAGAGTAGAACAAGACTAGAAAACTGCCTTACCTCGGAATACAGTTTGGAGATGATTTTTCTACTTCCCATGTTGCAAATAACTTCATAGGTACAGGTTGATCCCCTGACCCAATGCTACGGACTGTCTTGTCCGCCATGTTTACAACTTGATTCATAAAACATTAAAATGATTCAAGAGGAAGTCGAAGCTGACTAAATATAAAAAAAAAAGTAGGAGGAGCCAACCGAGGCTGTTATTCTTTTTTTCTCTCTCTATACTTATATATAGTTCAGTGAACATTGTTTCAGCGAAGACTAACAATATTCAATATTATTACCCAGAAAATATTGCTTATTGATGATGAATAATAAATTATAATTTCATATCTGTATTAGATCACTGATATATTTGTCATTTGTGTCTTAGTGAGCTCCAAAATAAAATATGTTATAGTATTATAGGCCATAGGCCTTTATTACTATTAACTAATTAAATACTATTAACTATTAGGCCTACGTCCTACGTAGAATGTTTGTAGATCTAACATGCACCGAGTATAATTTTAGCATATTAAAAAATTAGGCCATTTAAAAAATTAGTAAAGATGCATGACTAAACTCGGACCACGGAGCTTCTGTAATATATAAGATAGGATATATGACTTTAACACGTTTTTAAAATTAGAGAAAGAATTTGACCCCCCCCCCCCATGTCGGTTTTTGGCTATAACATAGGCTAGTGATTTCTGAAGTATAAGAGTAGTTTCCCTTGCATGTTTACCAAAATCTTAGTTATAATAATATTACGGCTTTCTACTATGTGAGATTTTGATCTGTGTGTTTACAAAAAAAATCTTTCATAAAGTTGAATGTGACAGGGCATGAGCATTAAAAGTATGTAGCAATGTTTGCAAATAATCTACGACATTGTATCATTGTTCTTTTGTCCATATATAATGACAATTACGCCACATAACACATGATGATTATCATTCATTGATTATGAATTATGACTCAATTATGAGTCTATGACAATGAGTATGAGACAATTAGGCTATTTATTGTCATAAATAATTATAAATATTTATTAAGGTATAGGATAATATAGTTATAGGATCTATTTATTAAATATGATGATGATGTCCAATGATTCATGATTTTTATAAGTATTTATATAATGATTTAATGATGAATTTAATTGATGACAATGATTTACAATGATATGAATTATAATCATTTATAATGAATCATAAATATTTTAAAATATTTATATTGTGTCAAATATTCAAATATCTTATACTTATATAGGGTTTATAATGTAGGCCCTATCTATAGCTATAGGCGCTATAGGCTATACTAAAGGCTATAGCTATAGCCTATAGCCTAAAATATAATGAAAAAGATTATGAGTTAAGTCTCAGTTAAGTTAAAAATTATGGTTATGAGTTATGAGATAGAGTTTATTTTATAGTTTATATTTATATTTATTGATAAGTCTAAGACTAAGACAGTCTTAAGTCGACTCTAAGTCAAAGTCTAACCAGTGTGATGAGTGTGCCATTGCGCCATTGGTGGCCTACCATAGGTAGAAAGACAGCAAGGCTTGTGGAGGCCCCCTGTCCTGTGCCCAGTGCAGAGCTTAGATAGTGAATCATAGTAAAACCGTTGCCTAACCTTAGCTTAGTCCTTTGAATTTAAATTTTAAGTCTAATACTACTAACCCCACTGATTGCCAGAGGTTCCAGTGCATTTCTAAACCTGAAGTCCTGAAAAATAATAAATGTATTATTAATATGTCACTGACTATATGGCCGATGGCTTATGGAGCACTATGAATTATGACCTAAAGCATCTCTCTGTGTGTGACATTTATTGACATTTACAACTTTTTAATGATTGGCTCGTGACTGTGAAATGTCCTTTAACTTTAATTTAAATGTCATTATTAATACAGATGCGCCTTCTATCTATATAGATTATACTAAATACTAATTATATAATATAGACAATAGAGAGATATATACAACTAGTCTACATCAACAGCTTAACCCTGCATTAAGTTTTAAAATAAATTATGTAAAATGAAAAATAAAAATGTTTGTATTTTTTTATTACAGGGTTTAGTTAGGAAAGGTGAAAATGGCCAAGCACATAGTTGTTAGATTCAGACATCATCACTTTGACTTGGCAAATATCACTGTTGAACCAATTCTCTTTTTCTACATGTTTGCTAGTTTTCTCTATTATCCAGCACTTCAAGCTCTAGTATTTCACAAAGTTTGCCTGCACAGTTACAACTCTACTTTCTGTGAAGTTTTGGAGCACAACACAACATTTAAAAATGACCACAAGGATCAGTACGACGATGTCACATCAGAAACATCCTATTGGATACTGAAAATGAATTTGGCCCTGACGATTCCATCCTTTTTTGTTGTAATTTTGTTTCTGGGTTCACTTGGCGATGTCATCGGTAGAAAGGTTCCAGTGATATTACCATGCCTAGGTGCCTTGGCGGCATACCTTTCTGGACTTCTAAATGCTAAATATGAATCAGCGTCACTCAATTACATGCTCATTGGGCCAGTTTTGAATGGACTAAGCGGAGGATACATAGCATGCCTTATGTCCATTTACAGCTACATCGGCCACATAGCCACGCCCAGCTCTAAGTTGACAAGGATGGGAATAGTCGAGGCTATGCTGTTCATAGCTGGCACTATTGGCGTCTTCGTGTCTGGCCTGATGATAGACAACCAGGGTTATATTTTTACATTTTCTGTCATATGCGTGGCAGTTGGCCTTTCTGTCCTTTTTTCTATATTTTGGTTGGACAATGTTCAAGCCCCTAGTGAAGACCTGGGAAGGCAGACCTGTTGCCGGATGATGTTCAGATTTTTTAAAGATTCCTTTCAGTGCGTTGTTGCTCGTCGAGGTAGACGTGTTTTGGGGGCCCTTGTGCTTCAAATCTTGGCATTAAATGTATTGATGCTGTGTACCACAGGTAAGAGTATGATGACTTTTTAAATTCCATGCATTACATAAATAAAGTCCTTTAATAAAGGTGGAGGAGACAAAAATTATGTTTGTTGCTTTTACTTTTATTGTAATTATATAACTGTTTTTAAGAATCTTTTTTAAAACATTATTTATGAAAGGATCCATTTCTTAACAGCAAAGAAATGCCTTATGTTAGCAAAAACATTGACGTAATAATTATTGTAAAACTATTATATCCAGCTTAGTAGAAATGCTTTTAACACGCATAGTTAAGAAGTCCAATCCAAAAGTATCTAATTTTAAACATAGACACCTTGCTCCCCTGCTGGAAGACTGTTTACACTTTTAAAGTAGAAGGATCCTGTCAGACCAAAGTGATCCAGCATTCACCAGTTTGTCTGGCCACGGCATACTAGGGGATTGTGTGACTAGCACATTTCCCAGCCGCCTTTACTTTACCTTAACTCAAGTCAGGTACCCATCAGAGCTGGGTAGACTCGGGGCTACCGTTCAGACCCGAGAATATATCCTAGCCTTCACCAGGATTCAAACCCAGGACCTTTGTTACACCAGTCAAACAAGCTGTTTGCCTTTCCCAATTTTAGATAAGCAATAAACTACACAGTTTCATGACATTGCTAAAAGTATTTTGAAATATAAAAAAAAACTTTTATTAAGTGCCTCCAATTCCAATAAATTTCTTAGTCCCATAATCCAATATGCATAGTAATTATGTGTACTGATTGATCATTTCCTTTGCCTATCATTGCATGTCAACATTCTTAAAATTACTGTATTGACAGGTGATATGGACATTGCAATGCTGTATCTGAGGAAAACTCTCAATTTCTCCACAACCTCCTTTGGATATGTGAAAGGCTTGGACTATTTTCTTAGAGGATTGATAATGCTGACTTTTGTTCCTTTGATGAGGCACATAGTTAAAGTGACAGATTTGCCATTGGTGATGCTAGGCTTACTGTCCTACACTGCACAGTTCATCATAACAGGGGCTGCTGAAACTCAATGGCTAATTTTCCTATGTAAGACCTTCTTATGGCCTTTCTGATACTTATTTATATATCACATCCATCATTTGACTAATCTACTCTCAGTGTTCCAGGCAATACTTCCCACTAGTATGCCAAGGATTTGACAATAACTTAAGTTAAACAGGAAAGAAAACCCAGTTATTTGTCACTTTTCTTGAGATAAGAAGCAAACATAAATTACTCATAATTGTTATAAAATTAAGTTTCTACACAAGGCTGAGGTTAAAGGTTACATCCTTGTATTTGTGTTTAAACTCTTGTTAGAGTGAAATGTACATGCTTAGGCTAGCAGTGTAAAATTAAAGCAGGGAAAAGATAGGCTACACAATTTAGCTTACAGGAGTAAAATAAGCTTTTGGAAATATACTTGTAATGGAAGTGGAAGGGTAAACGCAGTGCTTTTTTTGCCACGGCATGCACCGGTACGGCATACCGGCACCTTTTTCAATGTGGGGAAAAAATTATTACTTTTTTTGTATTTTAACGTTTATTATTAATTTATTATATTATTAATTTGTTAAAATTGAATTATTTTAAAATTGCGCGCAATAAGAATTAAAATATAAAATGCGAAACTGCTTTAAAAGTTAGGCAATCCATCACTGAGTACCGGCTACTATTTTTTTTACAAAAAAAGCACTGGGTAAATGTATGTTTTTATTAGTTGTATCAAATGGAATTAAAATTATTCCAATTAGTTAAAAAAAAGGCTCTAGTAAATTTATTTTGTTAATATGATTTAAATGAATACTTATTTGATAATAGTTTGTATGAAACTAATATTCTATGAAAAGAATTATTTTGTTTAAACATTGACATTCTAGCTGTGGTTGTGGGAATGCTTAAAGGAATCCCTTCAGCTGGTCTACGAGCAACCATGTCTTCACTAGTTACAACTCAAGAACAAGGTAAGACTAACATTTACTCTTTAGTTTCTCTAGCCATTTTCGTGTGCATTCCCCCCCCCCCCCCCTTTCCCCCTTTTTTTTTACTTTCTTACTTAAAACTGAATTTGTATATAAGACAAGGTTAATACAGATTTTAAAACTGACTTGGTCTTTTTATGTTTGTGAATTTCAATTTAAAAAGGAAGTAAAAATATAAGTAATTGTGTGTTTCGCTCTCTTATTATGGGCACGGTGGCCGAGCGGCAGCGCGTTTGACTGGCATAGCCCGGGTTTGAGTCCTGGTGAAGACTAGGATTTTTTTTCCCCAGGTCTGGAGGGTGTCCCTGAGTGTACCCAGCTCTGATGGGTACCTGACCTTAGTTGGGGTAAAGTAAAGGCTGCTGTGCATTGTGCTGGCCCCTCAATCACCTAGTATTCAGTGGCCACAGTACCTGGTTAACTCTGCTTCACCAGCCCTATGATCAATTTGGTTTGAAGGGTACTTTACTCTCTTATTCTTTGATGCTCTCAGTGAAGCACAAGACATTGAAATTAAGTGATTACGGAGTTATTAATTACTATCTTGTTTTGTGCTGAAACTAGTTAAGAGCTTTTTCTATGAGTTTTGTGAATACTGAAAAACATCTGCTGATAATATTTCAATTTGGACAACGTATGCATATAATCTGTTAACATTAAGACATTTTACACATACAGGTAGATATTCGTTGGCACTTTTTTTTAAGTCTGTGAAAAATTAGGGAATCTAGATTAAGAATCCTGTAAGAGATTTTGTTTCTGTTTCAGGCCGACTGTTTGGTTTAATTGCTGCTACAGAGAGCATTACTTCTCTCCTATCCTCCTTGATGTTTAATGAACTGTACCCTGCGACCTTTAGCTGGTATCCTGGATTCTGTTATATGCTGGCTGCTGGTCTGCTTTTTACAACATTCCTAGTTGTACTGTAAGTACATCAGGTGTACATCTTTCTCACAGGGTTGCAACTTTGGGGTATTTTCCCCCCAGATCTGAGTATTTTCAGTTTCATCTGGGCATTTATTTATTTCTAATCTGAATATTTTTAGTTTTCATCTTTGGGTATATTTTATCAAGAACAACTATTGCTGTTGTCCTTTAATGTAAAGAATAATACAGTATATTGGGACAAAAGTTCCATCATTTCTTATTGTAAATTTATTTTCAATAAAATCACAGAATAAATAAAAGAGACATGTAAATATGTTTCTTGGGCATTGACTGCAAGGAGAAAATGGCTAAGCAAGCATGGCTGAAAAGAAGTATTTGCATTAAAAATATAATCTGGGTATTTTTCTGTCTAAATACTGGGCTTATAAAAAAGTTGTGCCATTACTGCTTTCAATTTTACACAGTGCTTTTTTTTCTTGAAAAAAAGAGTACTCCTATAAAAAGGTCGTGTCATGAAGAGAAATAACACTGAAATTAGTAGTCTATGGAAAAAAGGTGCCAGAACGCCGTTCTGGTGCGTTACATTAGAAAAAAAGCACTGATTTTACAAATAATCACTAAATTCTACCCTTACCAATTTTTACAATATTCTACATTTACAATAGCTTACAATAGTCTACTCTTACAACATTATATTCTTACAAATTCTTTACAAAATTCTACTTTTACAAATACTTACAATAGTCTACTCTTACAACATTATATTCTTACAATTTCTTTACAAAATCCTACTTTTACAAATACTTACAATAGTCTACTCTTACTAAATTCTTCGCTTAAAAGTTCTTACGATATTTTACTTTTACAAATACTTACAATATTTGACATGCTAAATGAGATGCTGCCACACAAAGCTCATATGAGTAGACTTATGGTGACCCAATTTTTAAACAAAAACTCAAAGCATATAATTAAACAAAACTATTTTTTACAAAATATATATTTATTTTTTTTGCCAAAATGAAGTACACAATGACTGTTGTATAAAATTTGTTTATCTTTTTTTATTAAGCACATTTGAGATTAACCCATAAGTGATGGATTCTTGCCCTAAATTTATCCAATTAATTTGCTTTTTCTCAGATATTTGTACTTTTTCTTGATACGAGATACTTCAGTTGCCAACTACAGTCCCATGGGAAGTCCAGACGTGGAAGAAGATAACGATGGCATTAATACCTGAGCTGAAACCCGAGAATCGGTGGAGACTAAGGCACTATACTTTCTGGTACATCATCATCCAAAAAAAAATATATAAGTAGTATTATTTTAAATCAACATACTGCTTTTTGTGTGTGTGAGCGGTAAACCATGTCCAACATGACACATTTAAAGAGTACAAACTTTTCTTTTTTTTTTTTTTAACATGTTTGATGTTCACTTGAATGTAAGGTAACACTTTTCCTTCTGTGACTGTGGACCTTTCAAAAAAGTTTTTTTGTTCAAATAATTGCATTTATGTACAAACAAATTTTCCTAATCAAAGTTGTACTTTTTTTTTCACGTTTTTTTTAATTGTTATTATTTTATTTTTTTTAAAGTATATTTTTTTAATTTTTATGGAAAGAAAAGGACAAAGAAATCATATCACATTAAATTATGCAAATTTTCATTATATATGAACAAACGATCATTCCTTACATGTACACCAGCATTAATTGTATCGGACTAATTTATTTCATGTTGCCTTTAAAGTATTTAAAGATTTTTATCCAAAATGATGAAATGATTTGTTTAACCCAGTTAATCTCTTCACTATATTTTTTTATCACTTGTAAAATGACAAAAGTTTCTTTACACCATCTTAAGACAGACAAATTTGAATTTTTTTTTTTTTTTTACAAATGCTTTTGATGCAATAGACCAATAATACTCACTTTTACTATTAGAATTATTTCATTATTATAATAGTGGTGATCATAGTTTGTTACAAGCAAAAAAGTGATTGATTTAAAGGACAATTTATGGCTTTTTAAATAATGTTCATTGTTTTGTTGTATATTACAAGCTAAATTGCCCTGTGTTGACCGGGGCAAAAATACATAGGCCTATACTTGTAGTTACAGATAAGAATTGTATAAACTACAATGAACAGAAAGATATAATAGTAATAATAAAAATATAATTATTTATTATTTACTGAAAACCTTTAGGCAAGTAATTTAAAATAATTTTGTAATGGGTTAAAAATAGGCATGTCTTTTTTAAATAAGTAAAATAAGTAATAATAATACCAGACAATGAGGTCACGTGTCTTTAAATTAACCAATGGGAATTGGAATCCACACACACATCCTACTTTAAATAGATAGATATATATTTGATATTCCCATTGAAATTATTTTTAATACAAACATGTGTAAAAATGTAATTTGATTATTATTATGTTAAAATGTAAGCCCCCCACCCAAAATGTAAAGCTCATAAATAGTGTATATGTTTTAGGAGCCTTAATATATGCACTTGTTAAGATGTGTCCTGAATTTTATTTATGTCAGCTTGTTGCAAATATTCACAATTTCATATTGTATGTAGCAGGTTGTAATGACAATATTTTCTGCTCTATTACTTTGACTTCAAGTACACGGTTCAGGGCAATGGATATGTTTTTTAACTATTTCTTATCACAGATTTTTATATTTTTATGAAAATAAATAATTTTTTTAATCTGGAAATCAATCCTAACTTTTTTTTATTCGTTTGGCTTTAAATCTTTAGAATGTCATCTATATCTACAAAGTTTTAAAAATATTATCTAACATTTTGAAAGTGTTGGAATTAGTTTTATATTCTAAATATTTACTATTTTGGCTTTTTATTTTCTTTAAACTATATGGTTTTAGTAAAAACAAAAAGCAACATCGCTAGACCCATTAGATCTATAGGGGTCTGTGAAGCAGCGTTCAGAAGTTTCTGTGGCCATGGCGTACTAGGGGATTTTTTTGCCAGCACCACCCTCAGCTGTCTTTACTGTTCTTCAACAAATATCAGGTACCCTTTCTAATCTGGGAAAACTGTGAGACATCTACCAAACCCTTGAAAAATTTTTTGTCATTTTGACCAGGATTAGAACCAGGGACCCTTGATATGATTACACAAGTGCCTTGCAGCTACACCTCTGTGTACCACTTGGATATAATTTGTTGATATATTTTTAAAATTTTGCTTGTATAGTAAATACGTTAGGTAATATCAATCAAGGATTTTTTTTTAATGTATATAAGCAGGCAATTTAGTTTGATGCCTGCTCTATCCTATGGGTGGGAAAATATAGCTCTTAGAGCAGCATGTTGCACTTGGTCCAGTTAAATATGTCTCCATTTGGACAAGCCAATTTAATTATATCTAAGTGTTATAAATTTATTCTAAAACAATATGATTTAAACTTATAATGCCTACATTGTAAAAAACATCTTGATCTCAATTTTTACTGTGTAAGTGCCTGTCTTCATATTAAGAAAAAGTAAAGTACCCATCGGACCAAATTGATCGTAGGGCGATGAAGCAGCATTCACCAGTTTCTGTGGCACGGCATACAAGGGGATGTGTGGCCAGCAGAATGCCCAGTCGCCTTTACTTTACCTCAATTAATGTCCGGGACCCATCAGAGCTGGGTAGAATAAAGGACACCCTTTAGACCTGAGAACATATACCAACCTTTACCAGGAATCAAACCCAGGCTCTTCGGTATGCCAGCCAAATGCTCTGCCGCTCATCCACCATGCCCCATCTGTCTTCATATTAATATACGATATAAATATTGACAATATTAAATATACGATATAAATATTGACAATATTAAATATATGATATAAATATTGACAATATTAAATATACGATATAAATATTGACAATATTAAATATACAATATAAATATTGACAATATTAAATATACAATATAAATATTGACAATATTAAATATACGATATAAATATTGACAATATTAAATATACGATATAAATATTGACAATATTAAATATACGATATAAATATTGACAATATTAAATATACGATATAAATATTGACAATATTAAATATACGATATAAATATTGACAATATTAAATATAAGATATAAATATTGACAATATTAAATATACGATATAAATATTGACAATATTAAATATACGATATAAATATTGACAGTATTAAATATACGATATAAATATTGACAGTATTAAATATACGATATACATATTGACAATATTAAATATACGATATAAATATTGACAATATTAAATATACGATATAAATATTGACAATATTAAATATACGATATAAATATTGACAATATTAAATATACACTATAAATATTGACAATATTAAATATACAATATAAATATTGACAATATTAAATATATGATAGGCCTATAAATATTGACAATATTAAATATACAATATAAATATTGACAATATTAAATATACGATATAAATATTGACAATATTAAATATTTCACCACCCTTAAAAAATATTAAGTGTTTTTTCTAAGAATAAAAATTTTTGGCAAGCAGCTAACTTTGACCAAATAATTTGTCCATAACTGATGTATGGCAAAGGTTAAAAAATTAAAACACATTTTGATACCGAGAAACAAAGAAACTTAATCCCACTGCATCATCACCTTTGATAAGAATAAAACTTTTCCATTATTAAAACAAGCAGTACTTAAAGTAAATCAAAATGAACTTAACAAACAACAAATAAATAACATTTATTGAATATTATTTTTATTCCCAATTTAAAAACGTGAACGCTAAATGATAAGTTAATTGCAAAAGAGAAAACTAAATTGTGGAAGACAAAGGCAATTTATATGGTAATGTGAAATAAAGTAAACCATTTTTAATTGTGCAAAGGAAGAGATGACACTTGCAAGTGCAACAGATGTGTCCAATCAGGAGATGTGTGCAATCAGCTTGTGTACTCATGATGTGGATCTAATGCCAGGTATGCATTTAAATTGTGTAAATTAAAAAAAAAAACACTTAAATTGCAATGCTGTTTGTAAGAACTATTCACACCTAAATGATGCATTATAGAATCCTACCTGGCAACATAATTTTACTATTTAACTGGACAGTTATTATTAATCTAGGATCCTACCTGGCAACATAGTTTTACTATTAACTGGACAGTTAAATCTATTATCCTCCCTGGCGACATAATTTTAATATTAACTGGACAGTTATTATTAATTTTTTTTTTGGTAATAGTAGTTAAATTCTTTTTTGCTCTGAAACCTAGCAAAATATTCTCTCAAACCATTAAAAGCATTTTATATATTTTTCACCTTTTTGTAGAGTATCATCTCTTTCTGTTTTCTTTATTCAGTTACTTTAATGTTACCTCCCCTGCTATTTACAAACTATTAGTGCCTGGTATTATAATGTGATTGAATTACAATGTACTGATACTTATACAATTGGAAATATTTAGACTGTTCAAATGAAATAAATATAGAAGCTTATTTACAAATAGTTTTTTATGCACCATTGGTTACAAATATGTACATAAAAAAAAACAATTTTTAAAACCTTTATTAAATAGCACAACACACATCAATTAATCAGAATTACAAAGCTCCCAGTCGGTTGTGAACAGATTAGGTGAAATCCATGACAATACCTGGGTCTCCAGGTCAAGGTCCTTGTGAAGGTGAACTTTTGTATATGTCTTTTCAAAATTTGTTTGTTTTCCGAATTGATGAGTTGTGAGTGATTGGTCAAGAGATGCATGGACGGAGCTTAGATGAAGGTGGCTCACAATCAATTTCTCTTATAATATTAACTTACCAACAGTCATAGTCTTTTTATATCCATACACATTCGCACATACTGGTACAAACTTTTTCTATTCGTTAGAGATAAATAATTATTTTTCTATTACTATTAGTATGAAATTAATTTGCACAACATGAAAATTAGGTTGAAAAGGGGGGATAACACACATTCACTTTCTATACAGTAATCAGAAGAAAACTAGGTAGTCGACAAAAAATTACTTAGTGTGCTAAAAGGGATCGTAAAACAAAAACAAAATAATTTAAAATGGAAAATGTTAAATGTTTAAAATGTTAATTAAAAATGTTTAGACTAAGTTAAAACAAATAATAGACTTGTAAACAATACTAAATGTACACATTATTACTTTATCACTTTCTTTAGAAATCATATGGTAAGCTTATATTGATTATGGACCTGTAAGCTAACGAGATCTAGAGGTTTAGGAATATTCAAATAATATATAATACAAATGTGTTATTGAAAAAAAAAAGGATCAATATTTTCATTAGCCTTCGCAATTTACAATTATTTATAAAGAGCTTAAACATTTAACTTTGTTTATCACATAGCGTAGGCTTCTAGGCTAAAATATAGGCCTGCATTTATTATTCTCACAAAAAAACTTTAGTTACCAAGTAGATGTAAAATATTTCGCCCCCCCCCCCCCCGGCATTAAACAGTGACTACAAAAAACAATAGACCACTATATTATTATATTAGGCCCTATAAATGACGCATTTTAATTATGCCATAGCATAGCACTTGTGGAGTTAATAAAACGCACTTAATTTATATTATTTATAGTTCTTGAAATGTATCACATTAACATTAATAATTAATTATTTTTCTAATAGTGATGCAGTAAAAAGCATTAATGCATTATATTATTTTATGACTATTACAAAATAGATTTGCAAACATTATTAAAGTTATGAAAGCATTCTTGATAAGATATAAAATTATTAAATTCTTTTAAATTCACTTCGTTTCTTTTTTTGTAATAGGCTTTCATATTGTAATTTTCTTTTTCAATAATAAAAACTTTCTTATAATGAAAAGAATATTAGATCTAATTATACTGGTAAAATCGAATAACGATAACTCTAATCTATTCACATTATCAGACGTCTGTGATTGGCTCCATGTCAGCTGCTAAAGGAATAACTTTCTCTTCATTTCGTCTTAGTTTAGCTGCTTCTTCCTCTTTCTCAGACTGGAAATTAAAATAACGTGAAATGTTTACTCATTTTAATATTTTCTCTTTGATATATATGTAAAAAAAAATAATGTTCCTCAGTTTATCGATTTAATATGAATTCTTTTAAACGGTGATTTTTTTAAACCGTCATTGAAGATAGCATAATCATTACATACCCATCTTACTGTTTAAGCAAAAAGTGTCATGAACATTTATATATACTTACCGCTTCTGCAAATTTGAAGAGGCAAACTTCTAGAGCTGTGACAATACTGCCAAGAATTAGCCCAAGTCCCAGTAAGATAAGAGCACCAGAAAACGAACCAAGATCAACCTAAAATGATGACATATTATACCGGCACTTTAAAAATATTTTTTTCGTAAAAAAAAAGTGTTATAATTAAGAGATAATTGATCTTTAAACAAATTTTATGTTTTGCGTTGTGAAGCCCCCCCCCCCCCTTATTGTGACAATCGAACTTAAAATGGGTTGCCTGAACTATTCTAAAAAACATAGTTCTTAACGTAATTTAAAATTATAATCAAAATTTAGACTGGGACTAGATATTAATCATGCTCATGCATATGTCGTGACAATCTTGAAAATATGTAGGCTGAATTACTCAACCTAACCCTAACCTTAAGCTTATAATAATATGTTAAAATTGCTCACAATATAAAATGGTGGAATTTGCAGCTTATTGCCCCGTTCTTGCTCCAACAAGAAACCCTTGCATTCGCCAGAGAACCAACGGTCTTCCAGAACTTTGAGTCCTCCAGATTCTCTCAGTTTCACAATGGCCATGTTTATACTTCTGACCAGGGTTCGATTAAAATTGATCGGGAAAGCCAGAGAATAGGCCCCTTAAAGAAAAGTAGACAACCAAGCATTAAAATGGGATTGTTGATAAAGTGAATCGCGTTACAGTAGACTCGTCTTACATGTAGGCTACCAAACTAAGTTGGCTTGTTAATAGAATACTTTATTGGCCCAATAATCAGCCAATATTTCAATCTTGGTCAAATGGTGGGCCAATGTTGGGTTGATATTGGGCTTATAAAGCATTCTGTTGGTTTACGGTAACATAATGTGTACATGGGCCTGTCATATTATAAATCCATCCCCGCCAAAAAAAAAATGGTTGCAGTAAATTTTTGACTCATTTGTGACTGCTTGAGTTACCAAAGTAAAACTTGGTCATAGAATAGCGTCTAGTCTAGATAATACAGAATATAGTAAATAAACGAGATAGATAAAAAGATTATGGATAATACATAATATAATCTCACAAAATATAGGTTAAATAGAATATAGATGATATGGAATATAGATTAAACAGAATATAGATGATACGGAATATACATGATACAAAATAGGGATGATACAGAAAATAGATGATACAAAATAGGGATGATACAGAAAAAAAGATGATACAAAATAGAGATGATAAAGAAAATAGATAATACAAAATTGTGATAACACAGAAAATAGATAATACACAATGGAATGATACAGACAAAAGATGATACAAAATTGGGATGAAACAGAAAATAGATTACAAAAAATAGAGATGATACAGAAAATAGATGATACATAAGGGGACGTCCATTAATTACGTCAACAAAATAGGGGGAGGGGGGTCTGAAAAAGCTTGAAAATTGTTTACATGGGGGAGGGGAAAAGAAAGGTCAAGAAAAGTTGACGTCAACAATGTTACTTTTTTGAAAATAAATAATAATACAAATTTATTACAAAATTCTACATTTGTCCTGTGCCACTTACATAGACATGTAAAAACATGTATTTTCATAAATACAAATTTGTAATATATTCATTACGGAAACTACATTTGACATGTCCTTTTTGTGTTCACTTTTTTAGTTTGTAGATCTTTGTATGGGTGGAAACTAATGCAATTGTTAGGAAGGCGAAGTGACCGACCAATTGTAAAAAACTTCACCTTCGCTGTCGAGCGAGACATCGTGACTGGAATAACAAAGGAACACAAACACACCAACAAACTTTCTGCAGAGAACGTTCAGAAAAGGAAACACAGTTGTTGTTTTTTGCCGCTCAGTACATCAAAATTAGGCTCCGTTCTGTTCTTAAGTTCTGAAAGGACTGAAATGGCTAAAGGATATTGCAACGAACACAGTCCCAGAGACGACTGTTTTATGTCAACGTCCATGGTTGAGTCTTTTCCAACCCTTGAAACCATGTTTGGATCAGCGTTAGCAGGTACATGCACTCCGACGTGGAAAGGTATGAGTAGGCAGACTGTTCGAGGCTAGCCATTGTTGGGTCGCATTCTGGTCGCTCTTTTCGGATTCCCCTTTTACGAACGTACATTTGCTCACCCCTCGAGCCGTCCAGGGATTGCTTCGTATTCCTGTAATGTGGGCCGATGGCGCGTTGGCCGAGCGGATTGTGTCTGACACGGGGATGCCCCCATCTAAAGTGAAAACATCTGCTCAAGGCCACATCTGAAAGCAGCCGTTATTACAGGACGTTTTTTTTTATACCTTTCCGTACGTCGCACCAGCCCCCAACCCCGGAGGTGCCAGAAATCAGACAGTGGGGTACCTCCACCAAAGGCCCCTCAAATGGAAGAACAGAACAAGCCAATTAACCTCCAGACATTCAGCTCGGTATACCACGCCTCTCTCTCTCTCAGTCACCCACAGAGATGGGAGTGGAAGTATCTCGGCGACCGCTTGTCCCATGCATTAGCCCACTGGTCAGACTCGGGGAACCAGTGGTGTTCACACTTCGCCAGATTTGAGGCTGATGGGTGTAGAAGTGAAATTAGGCACCAGAGACTGGCGTTAGTTATATATACCATGTAAGCGATAGCTGGGATTGGCAATAGAACTAAAAAAAACTATAGGCCCTCTCTGAGACTATAATGTGTGCAATGCATTGAATGAAGTGAATTGTGTGAATCCAACAACGTTTTTTTTTTTATTTTTTCTTCAGAAAAATAATTCGTGGCCCACCACATGAAGTCCGAAATACTTAACCTACCTTACCTTTCCTTTTAACATCCCTAATTCTGATATATATAGATTAATATATTTTTGCTGAATTACGTTATAATAGGTGAAACATTAAAATTAAGTCGATTAGGCCAGGGGTCGGCAACCTTTTGCTAACGGTGTGCCAAACTAGGATTTCTAAATCATTCCGCGTGTCAACAGCCTAAAAGTCAACCTGCTCTATTTTTTTGTTATAAGACAATTAATTAATTTTTTTAGCAAGACCAGTGCCAAAAGCAAAGGAAATCTATATAGAAAATCTTTAATATCGTTTATATTAAAATTTAATATTTAAAAAAAAAAACGTGTTTTATTTGCACTTGTACCAAATACACAATTTTATTACTGAACATTCACATCTATGGTAGTCTAATTATTTTGTAAACATTTTCATTGAATAGTAAAGATAAGGATCTTTTTTTTTCCATTAGGAGGCGCATCGGAGCATAAGCTCCTTGACCCTCCTGTGGGCCTTCTATGCTTGTACAGTTTGTGTATGAATGGTATGGGCAAACGTCACTGATCCTTGGATCAGTTCGTTCCGCTCTCTGCACAATCACTCTCACGTCAAGCATGAGAGCCGAGTGCAGACCAGCTGTAGTCCAGGCCGACCTTATAGAGAGTCATTACGAGAAAACTGAGCAAGCTCCTAATCTCGCAAGGCTCGGGTGGGGAGGGGAGGTGACTAGACTTCCCACACATTGTGTATACCTATTCACACAAGGCGAAAGATTTACACGTTTTGTATGAAAGAGATATTATTTGTTCTCAGTTTAACTGAGATTTTCTTTAACATTTTCAAGAGAAAACCCATCGCTAGATACTGTAGATTAGTAGAATTGATACGTAGTAATAATACAAACTGGGTAGTTAATGTAATGTTTAAAAAATGTGCATATCATTTTTTAGTCATATTTATAATATTTCTATAATTTTCAATACTTTTTACAGTTTGGTCATTATAAAGTTATAAGTTGTAGGCCATTTAGTCTTGTACAAAAGAAAAAAAAAGAAACATAATATTAGAAATATTAGCGCAAATAAAACGGGTGAACGCTGCTTCACCGGACCTATGGATCATTCGGTCCGACGGGTACTTTACTTTACTTTTTAAAACGAGCTAATTATTTCCCTTTAATTAAAATAAAGTATGTAAATTTGATTCCCAGTGATGCCAAACAAGTTTTTTTTTAATATAACAAATATTAATAATTATTATTTCTTAATATAAATCCAGCATTATGGTATTCATTACAAGATTTGATTATACAAGAAGTCTTTATAATACATTTACGTTAAACAGTTGTAAATAAACATTTTCTGCATTAATTGTTTGTCCATTTAACCTTAAGGAGCTTATCTTTTAAACATTTATAATTACAACAATTGCATAAAATAATGCTATTAAAAAGTATTCTATGTTTATTAAATTAATAAAAACAAAATTTGTTTTAGAATTACTTATATTTATGTTTACAACAATCAAACGGCGCAAACTGACATGGCTCGGTCAAAGGTGGACGCCGTAGAGGCCGTCAGCTGAGATGCTGGTTCGACTATGTAAACTATTGGACAGGGCTGCAGTTGACTCAACTATTGACAACCGCTCAAGATAGGCAAAAGTGGAGAAAGTTGACTGCTGAGGTGTCGCTCCCCCCAACGACCTCAAAGGTCATTAGTCTTTATCAATTAATGAGCGCATTGTCTTGAATGTTCTTCGCTAATTTATAATGGCAGATACATATTTAGTCATTTCTGAGTGTAAGTGACTATTTTAAATGCTTAAGTTCACAGGAGTAAGCTTAAACAAAATCTGAAAGTAGAGCAAAAGCCTGGAAAATGAGAATAGCTGAGGACTTTCCTAAGCAGCTTCCATCCAGATTTTCCCGCAAATTGGCACATTTCGATGCCCATTTAATTTTTTTTTTTTTAATTCATCTGGCTATGTTTTCAAATCGCCAATATCTCTCCACTAGAAAAACATCTACATATAAAAAGGTTGTAATAAGCCATTTAGGCTTGATGTGGTATGAAAAAATGAGTCCATGAATTTGAAAGTCTTGACTTTGTTTAGAAAACGTCGCTCTGAAAGCTTCAATGTATTTCTGAAAAACCTCAACTATCTATCGTAATATATGCTTTTATAAAGGAAAGTACATTTAGTTAAAGGCTTTGAAATTGATTTCACTCAAGATATATGCAAATCCATTCCCGTGGTCTAACATTTCATGTGCTTTTTTACCCCATTATTGTAAATGCATTCAACTCACTGAAATGTGTTGCTCTGTCATTCAGAAACATCGGCTTCAACAGTCAGTTCTCCTCATTAAGAACCGGATAATGTTTTGTTATCATCAATTAAAAAAACAACTCATAGAGGTCTCTCGCGTGACATTGAAAATCGCTCTGCGTGCCAAGTTTGGCAAGCTTGCCTTGGGTTGCCGACCCCTGGATAAGGCTACTTATAGTTCTATTGAGTAATTTTTAAGTTTTAATTTCTAATTTTCTGGAAAAATTGTATGAGATTAAAATGTATTAGTATCAGTGGCGTAGCCAGGATTGCATGATGTGAGTAGCAAATAGTGCAATGTAGGTGAGGTAGGGGACAGGGAAGTCATCTACTGTACGTATAATATGTGTGTGTGTGGGGGGGGGGGGGAATAATGCAAGAAGAAATAGTGAACATGTGGTTAAAATAGAAGGTTGATTTACAACTGGTGCACAATTTCCCTCTAAACTATTTAACACTAAACATTGTACCAAAAGCTCATGAGTGAAACGTAAAATCAGAAAGGATGAAATATTTCTATGAAAAAAAAACACCCCATAGGAAACAAAAAGAAAAGAAATATTGTTGAAATCCTCAGATTGGAACAAACTATTTGGGAGGGTCGATGGGAGGTAGGAACCATGTTACACTCCCTTCGTGGCCACTCCCATGAGAGTTATATCTAGTCTATTTGAAATCTTTAAAACCAGTTTCAAAATATATTACAATTAATTATAGTATAGACCTTTCCGTTTTTAATCTATTGTAAACATAAAAGCCAGCGTTTAAGACTTTGTTGCTTGTTATAGTGGGGGAAGGGGGGGGGGGTAACAAATTGTTGACATAATTATATAGGGGGGGTCTCTGAAAGTTTAACAGTTGTTGACAAGGGGGAGGTAAAACTCGCCCAAAAATTGTTGACGTAATTAATGGACGTCCCCTAATATAGATTATATAGAATATAATCAAACCTAATATAGATTAAAAAGAATATAGAATAATAGAATATAAATATTATACGAAAAATAGACAATACGGAATATAGATGATACGGAATATAGATGATACAGAGTATAGATCACACACAACATACATTGAATATTGAATAATTTGAATCAGTATCTACCAGTGATATTTACGTTAACGAGAAAAAGAATAAGAACGCAAATTTTTATGAAATTTGTTAACGATAACGAAAATAAGAACAAAAATTATTTTGAGAACGGTAATAGAATAGAAATAAAGATTAATTTTCATGAATAGAATAGTAATAATAACGAAAATTATTATTGAACGAATATCGCGTGGAATATGTTCCGCCATTTGCGCCGAATTCCGTGTTTTAGTGTTGACGCATTCGTCCAGTCATTTCCGTCAAAATCCGTATTTTGTATTGTAGTAAAGCGCTAAAGCATCGCATTTCTTCATGATCGCCGGTTTATTTTTTCGATTTATATTTGTGATTTATTTTGGACGAGTAAAGTTTGTTTCTGAGGACAATGAGTTCATTATCAAGGATATTAGCTGGACGAGAGTCTGGTGTGGGAATACTTAACATATATGGAACAGGAAGGGAAAGCGAAATGTAAAGTTGTTATTGTGAAGACTAATAGCGAGTGTGGTGCTTTGTTGGCGGGTAAAAACAGTACAAATATGCTGTCGCATCTCCGCAGATTACATAAGCATGAGTATGAGCAGTATGTTAAAGCAACCGAGGCGAGATCATTAAAGACAAAACCAAAGAAAACGACGGTCTGCAAAAATGCGACTCAGACATTGGCTGATTACGTTCAACGTAAAATCGTATCCTGGTCAACAGAGTCGCAGGAGTATCAACACCGTTTGTCCAGTGTGATGAACATGTTGATAGACACCTGCTATCCGGTCACAGTGGTTGACAAGTCGTCATTCAGACACATGATTAAAACACTTGATCCAAAGTTCCTTCTTCCTGGTTAGTTTTTTAAGTGTTAAGTACTTAGCTTGTTGAAAATGCCACAACTTCATCACCAAGTATAGACACTGTACAATGTGAGTTGAATCGGTATATAACAGACACTACAGACAGGAATACTTGTACAACGACAACGGATTCTCTGGTATTCTGGCACAATAGAAAAGCAACTTACAGCAAACTGTCAAAAATCGCTGAGGATTTGTTAACGGCACCTGCTTCGCAGGCATACGTAGAACGAATCTTTTCTCTGTGTGGAATGTTAACCACTGGGAGGCGAAATAGAATGCAAAAATCCCTTGAAATGAGGGTCTTTTTGAAATTAAACAAGATCATTACTCAACCTCAAATATCATTCTTTCGCCGATGACACCCAGCTGTATAACAGTGCAGAGCCTGAGGACTTCGACAGGCTCCTTGCTTCCATCTCCATCTGTTTCCTGGACATCCAGAGCTGGATGACGGAAAACAAGTTGAAGCTTAACAGTGAGAAGACTGAAGCTCTTATCGTCGGTACGAGACAGAGGGTCGTGTCCCTCACTGCGTCCGATCTTCAGCTGGCTGATGCAACTGTGCCTTTTTCCCCGACTATCAAAAGCCTTGGCGTCTATCTGGACTCCACGCTGTCCATGCAAACCCACATCTCCTTCCTCACCAAAATCTGCTTCTTCCATCTGCGTCGTATTGCCGCCATCCGTCGTTATCTCACCAAGGAAGCTTGTGTTAAGCTCATCATCTCTCTCCTATTTTCCCGCTTGGACTATTGTAATTCGCTTTTGGCTGGTCTCCCGGCCTCCTCCCTTCAAGGACTCCAACGTATCCAGAACTGCGCAGCCCGACTAGTTCTCAAGAAGAAGAAGTCAAATGATATCAATCCTCTGCTCCGATCTCTGCACTGGCTACCCATCAACAACCGGATCTCATATAAGCTGGCTTCCCTCTGTTATAGGTGCCTGAATAACTGCGCCCCGGATTATCTTCGCTCTTGTATGGAGCTCTACACCCAGTCCCGCCCACTTCGTTCGGCATCTGACGCGCTTACTCTGCGGATCCCTCGTGTGAGGCTAGTGTCCGCTGGCGAACGTTCATTTTCCTACGCAGGACCGTCCGCTTGGAATCACCTCCCACTACAGCTTCGCCAGAGCCCTAGCTATGACACCTTCAGGAGCCGGCTGAAGACTCACCTATTTCGTCAGCAGAATTAGCGTATTACTATATATTTCGTTGTCTGTCTGTATTCTGTAACTGTCGTCTGCGCATAGAACTGTCACCAACGGGATATGCGCTATATAAGCACCGTTATTATTTATTATTTATTATTTATTTAACTGTGATAAGCTTGTTCTTATTTTATCACTGATAACTCAAAACTCAAACTGTTGGAACATTGTGTCTGATGAACAGCTGACTCATTGTTAATTTCTTATGTAGATAATGTAGATTTTAAAAATGTAGAACTTGATAGTTGATACTGGATAGCAGCAGCTATCTATCAATAAAGTGTTTTATTGAAATAAAGTTGTTATGAATATTCAAATTCGTGAAGTTCGACTGTTCGACCCTCGATTATGAAAATAACCATTGAAAACATTTCAGAACTTGAATAAGAATAAGAATTGAAATTATTTCAGAACTTGAATAAGAATAAGAATTGAAATTATTTCAGAACTTGAATAAGAATAAGAATAGAAATTAATTACAGCGAATAGAATAAAAATAAGAATTGAAACTATTTTTAGAACTGAAATATCACTGGTATCTACACATGGACCAAAGTGTCTGTAAACAGGGTTGTTTTTTTTTATGATAAAGTCTCCAGGTGTATCTCCCTTATGCTATGTGGCATGCTAGCAGGTAAAGGGTGCCAACTACTAATTTGTCTTAGAGCTTTAATTTAAAAAAAAACAACAGTTCTACGACTGAGCACTCCATTGTCAAGAAGTGAAGTTGAAAAATTATAAACACGACCCCGCCTTTCCCAGTTTCATGCAGAACATCAAAATTTTGTGAAAGAGATGGTTCGCTGAGCTTTGTACTGGCCACTCAATCCCTATTTTATGCCATGGATATATACGAAAAGCAAACAAAATATAAAAACAAAATATAAAGATATTATATTCATTACTTTTCATTTTGAAATCGTGTTTGAACCATTGTCACTTACCCAGCGTAGTGAAATCTCCAACCATGTAGAGGTCACAAGGTTTCTGCTTGATGTGATATTTGGCCAAAGCGGATTCGGTGATCATCGCGAAAGGTTGAGATTTGGATGGCTTTCTGACTTTTTGGATACCTGCCTCCAAAGTAGACACAAAACTTTTCTCATCCAACATTTTCTGGTGCGCCTTTCTCAGATTATCAATCTAAAATACAACATTTTAAAAACATAGTTTTTGAGTTTAAAGTGGGAGCCTACAGTTTTAAAACATCTAGGCCTATTTAGAGAGTAAATATAAAATATGGGCTAATTTGAAAAAAAAAACAACAACAATTTTTCAGATTATACAAATACAATTTGAAAACATATATATTTTTCATACTGTTAATGTAAAATAAGATATATAAGACTTAAGACATCTAATAAGAGCCTGATCTAAAATACAATTTATACACAGATCTATATTTCTTCAAATTTTAACTATAAAATAAAAATCCTCTTCTTTATATTTTAAAATAAGACCTATAATTCAATTGTAAAACATCTACTACTTCAGAATATCATTCTAAAATATAATTCAAAACTTTTGATTGGGCAACATAATAATTTAAGTAAAACTATGTCAAACATAATGGATGGTCTACAAATAAAAAAATTCATTTTTCACCTCAGCTTCTGCAAAAAACATTTGTGTTGCTCCACCACCAATGACTCCGTATTTAATATCATCTTGATTGGCCAAATCTTCAATCGTCTGCCGAGATAGAAGTATTAAGTAAAAAGAACACATGGCAAATAATGCATAATTTCCGTCTTATCTAAAGATATAATTCAAATACAATCTTTGCAGTGATTTCATTTATTGAATGCTAATTTATTGAATCCCCCCCCCCTTCACAGTTTATCAATGTCACTTTCCTCTTGTTTATTTAACTATATGCAACTTTTCTCTATACTATTTATAATATGTCACTCTACTATTCACTATTGTTAGAAATCCGAGCTTTTTGTTGTCTGACTAGACTCTAGAGTCTAAGACCTTGATTACTATGAAATATAAACTCAAGCCACTAGATGAATGTTTAAAGAGGAACTTAAATGCTTGAACGTGTGTACAATAATAACATTCGACTTTACTGATTAATAATCCGAAGCTCCCTTTTAGCCAAGCAAAATTCAACAATAACCCCAACTGCACCAATGTGTGCTTGATATAGATTTTGGTGCAGAAAGTACCAGAATGGATTTTCCCGAAGTTTTTCGAATGCATAAGAAAGGCGTGCTAGAAAGTGGTAGAGACTACGAGAAAAAATATATTGATGTTAACAAGTCAAAATAAATAACTACGCAATTATTCTCTACATCAAAATTAAAGGTAAATAAATAACTCTATATGAACTAGCGAGATAATCTCAAATACAATATAGAATCATGGGCGCCCGCAGGGGGGGGGGTAAGGGGGGGCGCTTGCCCCCCCCCCCCTGGAAAAGTGCCCCCCCCCCCCCCCGATTGATAGATAAAAAAAAATTTGGACTAAAATAGACAAAAATAAATAAATAATTAAAACATTTATAATTAATTGTAACAACTGTGACTCCTTCCATTGTCATATCGATCTCATTATCTTTGGGGATTAATCAGGTATACCACATTGATAATTGTGATAGTGAAACCTTGAGTTAGTTTGATTTTCGGAAAACGCGAGAATACAAAAGTAGCCAAAATTTCATCGACTTGTTACCTTGCCGTATGCCTTACTAGTTTTGCTAACATTACCAGCAACAACATGTACGGTGGAGCGATCGTTCAGCACATTCGTAGGCATTTTTCGTCTCGAGAGACGTTTCATTTCCCTTGCAGGCCCTCATTTGGCTAAAGAGGCCAATCCTGGACGTACAGGCACGGTCACACTGGCTGGAGATGAATGTAGCGGAGTGGATCACATTTTTCTCCACTGTCTTTTTCCTGGCGCGCTCCTCTCCCGCAAGCCTGGAACCTTCTTTGATTCCTGCCCTCCAAGTGGGCCTATCCTGCGCCATGATCTCCCCACTGTTTGGGGAGAAGAATATTCCAAACAAGGTGGGTGCAAGTACGCAGTCTTGTTTAACACCGCTGCGGACTTCAAAGGGCTCTGATTAAACTTCACTGTGCACCTGGTTTTCTAAAAAAAAAAAACAGGCAATGTAAGAGAGCAGTTTTGGAGGGAATCCTATTTTTGCCAGGAGTTTGAGGAGTCCACTTCTGCTGACCATATCAAATGCTTTAGTGAGATCAACGAAAGCAATGTATAATGGCTTATTCATCTCGCGGAACCTCTCTTGTAGCATTCGATTGGAGGAGATCATGTGTATAGTGGATAAGTCGCTTCTGAAACCGCACTGAGACTCTGGATAGACTCCAGATGACAGCACTTGCAGCCTTGATAGTGCCTCTTGCAAAGATCTTACCAACTATGCTCAAGAGGGAGATTCCTCTGTCTTTTTGCAGTCGCTGCGGTCCCCTTTGTTCTTATATAATGTAACGAAATCTGCTAAATGGCTGTGTGACGCGTCTTGGTAAATATGGTGTGCGGCGGGCTGGTCCTATTGTTGGTTCACCGGACTGTCAACCCTGCTGACCGTTCATTTTCGCCCTAACACATGTTAGCCCTTCCTGTACCGACCTACTTTCTATCTATGATCTTCAGTCCAGGGACTGTAAGGGTTAATATTGATGATATTTTGATCTCAGTTTTACCGAGATGTCCTTTAATCCGTTTGAATTCTTTAAAATAAATGTTCAAGCTATCGTTTAATGGTATAGATACGTAGTAATCATACAAACTGAGTAGTTATTGTAATGCTTAAAAATATACATATAAATTCTTTAGTCATATAATATTTATATAATTTTCAAAAACTTTTTACAGTTTGATCATTTTAAAGTTATAAATGTAAGCCATTAATTCTTTTTTATAAAAGAAAAAAATACACAAATATTAGCTCAAATGAAACGAAATAATTACCTCCCTTTAATTAACAAATGTTTCTACGTTTGATTCAATAGTGATGCCGAACAAGTTCTGTTTTGTGATATAACAAATTTTACTGATTATTATTATTTCATTATATACATTCAACATTGTGGTATTCATAATGTTATGGCCCTCTATATGATGATGACTATTATTACGACTCGTTAAATCGGATTCAATGAATATAGTTGTATCTTTATTAGAAGTCTCTAGATTCTGCTAATCTGTAGCCCAAGCTAGGGGTTCTTTGACTGACAGGTCTATGCAGCAATGTAGTTATATTCGTGATAATTATCTTCAACACCTTTTTCAACAATCATAGATCAAACAACTCCAGTTGTTGAATAAACAATTTTATTTAAATTGTAGACTCAATATAAACGATCAATAAACTTCATCAACTGATGGCAACATAAGTATTTCAAAATAAATGGCATATTATATACAAATGAATATAGCGACTTCACTCGACAAACTTCTGAACTGAACTAACTTTAAGGAGGTCGGGACTTAACAAAGAAAACTATCATCGAAGATTCTACAGGGTCTTAATACGCATTTTAACCTCTTTCTCTATAATTACTACGATCCAGAATTATCCTCCAATTTCCACGGGATTTGAACGAATTATTTTATTTAAACTGCCCTCAGGGCATAAAGGTCAAACCTTGGTCGCTTTGGACTCTGATACGCACTTGTTAAGAGGTCAATGCCTTACTACGTCATTCATTTATGACCGATATTCGTAACATCCCCCTCCTTCTAAAGTTTTATAATTATTTCTTTTACATTTTGACAATACAAAAAATGTTAATTTTAAGGAATAATTATAAAAGAAAATATTCCGGGGAAAACAATGCAGTTCAATTGGCTATTCCAATAATTCAATCAAACTGATAACAATAACATATAATATATGCAATCTAAGTTCATCTTATCAAATGGCTTAACTACAGTCATTCAATCATTCAATTTTTAATTCAAAACAATGGACAATTAAATTGTTTATCTAAATCTTGTATACAAGAAAAATACATAGGGTTAAACATTATACAATCTAATAATTTCCATTCCATTATCATTCCACGTTAATAAAAACTCTCTCGTTCATTTAATTATAAACTTAGCTTTTACATTTGTAATCAAACAACAAAAGAAAAAATCACTTAATGTCTATTCAGACATGACTTATTTTTTCATAAGGAGAAAAAACCCAACGCTCTGATAGAACACATACTAGACCTGACCTAATTACACGTTACAAAAATTATTGCTCGTGTAGACAGTATTTTTTTTTACATGCTGGTAGGCTGACTAACACATTAAACTTTAAACAATACTGTCTGTGTCAAAACCCAAAATGTAGGTCAATTCCGCATTTCTCTCTCTCTTTTTCCTCTCTCATTCCCAATTGATTCTAACAATATTGACATCGCTATGCAAATTTTTACCTCATCACAGCCGAGGTCAAATAAAATTGCTACGCGATTAAATAGTTATCGTAACTAAATGAGCATTCTTTAACATCTATCATCTCAAAATCAAATTCATTTATATTATTTTGAGAACATTAAACATAGTCTGTTCACGAATTAAAATAGTTTATAGCCAAAATCATTAAAAATATTTCAATTTCTCATTTTACCATGACCTTTCGACGTCATTATTTTCTTTTTAAAAGAGTTCACATTGAAACATTCTATCTTTCATGCAGACATGGATTTACTTGAAACAATTTTGGTTAATTTACTTAATTAACTATCAATCAAAGCAGATTATATTATCTTCATACAATCTTAGTACTACACAGTAAGTACTTATTTTCTTTAGATTACATCAAAGACATTTCAAATACAATATTATTGAAGTAGAAAAGATTAAAGCATAGGCTACTATTAATTTTTTTTTTCAGACAGAAATCAATGTAACAATTTATGTACAAAACAAACTGCTGTTTTGACTGGTGTGGTAAAACATTCCATTTCCAATCTTTTCAGTGGGGTACATTGCTCTTTTCCATTTTCCACAAAAGGTTTTATTCATTATTCATAGATTCTAGGTTCTCCTGTTCCTCACAGTGTTCAGGTCTACCCAATCTTTTGATTGTCAGTACAATTCATTCAATCTATTTTAACTCATACAGAAAAAAAATAGATTAGTTTTACAATCTTGACATGAAATCCTTAATTAATAATACATTTGTTGAACATTGGTATGTCAACATTATAAATTTTCAACCATGAAATTCTCAACCATTCTGGTTTACAGTGTCAAGTCAGTGGCACATCCTAAATTTTTACAACCTAAGGATTACAAAGTTTTATTAGTTTCTACTTTTGGTCTGCTTTTCATGTAACAGTATCCTAAAAGTGAAAAATCATATATAATACAATTCTTGGAATTCTTGTTAGTCATAGTTCTGTCTCGCAGCAACTATTTTTACCCTTCATTATCATACATTCAAGGATAATAGAACAAATGAATAAATTCACATAGAAGAAATTTGCATCTTGACTCAGTGCAATATTTCAACAACAGTACATGATAAAATAAATCCATAGTACAATCATAAAACATTTCTCAATACTTTAGTGATAGAAAAATTCTCTTTTTTTTATTTAAAACCATTTACATCTTTTTCAATCAAATTATCCTCTCTGCCAAATGTTTCAATTATCATTTCCAGAGATTCTCAAACATATCTTATAATCAGTCCACATTTATAATGTCCTCTGATTTAGAAACCAATTCTGCGGATAAAACTGATCTTTTTCTCTTATAGCAATTATTTTAAATGCTCAACCTAACAAGTTTGTTTAGAAATATCACACTATAATGATATTTACTCTAACAATACTTTTACTCATTCCTTTTTCATCACAAGTAAGGGATTTAGTTTTAAAATAGTAAGTTTGGTAACTAACTATCAGTGAATTTGACATTCAATTCATCCTGTACTCCAGGCATAAATTTTACAAATAAGAGTAACAATGTTAACAACATCAAGCTTATTCCAATTGTTTTCAGAAGGTAAGGCTTTATCATTTTCAAATGATATAATATTTTTGCCTTTCTTTCATCACACAACAATGGCATCTGCATGTGAGCAGTGTACAATTTTTTTCTAACAAAAACAGTTATGTCAGACAAAAAAATTATGTACTTATCTAGGTACTTGATCAGCCCAAGGAGGTCCAATTCGGTCTGCCATTCCTCTTGAAGTAGTTTGAGTGGTCCTCGGACAGTGGGTCCAAAGATTGGTCCATAGGCTCCTCGACTTTCCGGATAGGATTCAGTTGACATCTCCTGCTCCAGGCATAAGTTCTTTAGGACTGGATTGAAGAGTTCCGAGGTGAAGTTGGTCCTTCGATCTGTCGGTATGGATTGTGGTAACCCATAGCTTTTGGTAGTTTCGGTCCAGTTCTCAGCACTCGTTTCTTCAGTGATGCTCCTCAAATCTTCATCTGTACCGGCAACTGCAGGTTTGCATTGTTGTTTTAGCATGCTGTGGTCTATCTGTTCATAGACATCAGTAGTAGGATTTTCTTTTTCGTCGACAGCTTTCTCATGCAACTGTAGCAACTCTGGGTCTACTTTCTGCTCAGCAATCAATTCATTTTGTGATGACTTCTTTGATTGTTCATTTCCTTTCGGACAATCTTCAATCTTGGAGAAAATAGTAGTATCAAGTTCTACTTCTTCTTCCTCTTTCTTCTCTCGTGGGAGAATTTCTTCTTTCTTTTCCTTTTCTTGTGAGAGAATTTCTTCTTTCTTTTTCTGTGGTGTCATACCATTTATGACATCACCTACAGGATAAAGTTCTTTTTCTTTTCCTGTCTCCACAATAGGACTAGGGTCTGGATTTTCCTTCACAATCAGTTCAGGTCTCACCCTCCCTTTCGCCAAATCATTTGCTAGGATAACGGATATGCCCTCAACAGGAAGTTTTGATATTACTCCAACTGTCACATATCCTGTCACCAAGTCAGATGTGAGGTATATCCTATGTAGAGGTATTTCTTCTTTCCATTCAAAACCTCTCAATAGGACAGTCTGTCCTGTCAATGTATTATCATTTAATGGTAATACATCTTTAAGCAGCAGTGTTAATGATGCTCCTGTGTCTCGTAATATGTTTACGGACTTCAGTGGTCCTTCCTTTTGTAAGGCCACACAACCTTCACTAATGAACGGTTGAAAACTGCACAGGGTCTCTGTGTCAATTTTATTCTTCCCTTGACCATGACTTTCGGGTGTTGTTTCATCTTTCGATGACTTCAGACTCTTTTCCGAGTCAAAAATACTTTGGTCTACTTTTTCGTCTCTGTGGACTTGGACAATTAATCCAATAGTAGCCATTCTGTATTTATAATCAGGATATTTATCCTCATTATCTTCAGTTGTAGATTTCTCTACCTTCTGACTTTTGCTCTCAGGCAAATCCACCCTCAGTGTTTCTGGTTTAGAAGAATCTTTCTTCGAATTCAGTTCGTTTGTATTTTCGCTTTCTTGTACATTCTGTATTGGTTTATGGCTTGCACACATGACCACTTTGTTAGGTCTTTTGTCGCTTCGTATACTCCAACAGTCTTCGATGCAATGTCCTGTTCTTTTACAAAAAGTACATTGGACGTTTTTGTTGACAGGTCTTTTATTAACATCATTTTGTTTCACAAAATGCTCTTTTCCACGATGTTGTTGTTGTGTGTTTTCTGCTTGCCGTTGTGATCTATTAAAATTCTTTCCATCAGCTGTCCTATGACACAATGTGTACTGTTCAGCTAAATCAGCAGCCTTATGTGGGTCAGTGATATCACGCTCGGATAAATACATTCTTATATCCGGCCTCACTTTGTTAATAAAATCCTCTAACAGAATGATATCTTTCATTTCTTTTAATGTGGAGATATTTCTGGATTTTATCCACTGATCCATTAACTTTTCTTCTGCTCGAAGGAAGTCTAAGTGTGTTTGGTAAGGGGACATTGTGTACTGACGGAACCTTTTCCGATAGCTTTCAGGTATTTGGTTATAGGCTTTTAGTACAGTGTCTTTAATGACTTCATAATCATTTAAATGCTCCTCTTTTAACAATAGAACACAATCTCTTGCCCTTCCCTGAGTAAAAGCTGTTCTTACTAATATTCCCCATTTATCTTCTGGGAACTTAAAATCTCTGCAAGAAATTTCAAAGGTCTGGAAGAAATTAGCTATTTCACTTTCTTTATCAATGTAGGTAGGGACTAGCTTTTTCCATCTGGCCATCTCTACATCATTATGAGATTCTTTTTTAGTAGCGCCTATCTTCGCCAGTTCTATTCTTTCCTGACTTTCTGTTTCTCTTTGACTTTTCTTATCTCTTTCCTGACTTTCTATTTCTAGACGTCTTTGTTCCATCTCCATTTCCATCCGTTTCATTTCTAACTGAAATCTAAACTGTTCTGACATAGATTTCGACGTCTGACCTTCAACTTGATATCCCTCCGCGCTTGATTCTACTTTCAACTTTCCACTCGCAATCAACACATCTTTTATCTGCTGTGTCAACACAGTCCTCGATGGTGTAGTTTCAGTAACTTCTATCTTTAAGATCTCAGCGATCTCTTTTAACTTCTTTATTGATAAAGTTTTCAGAACTTCTTCTTCTGGATTTTCAATAAATTCCATTCTTTAGTTAAGAGATTTATAAAGTGGTAAATTTTTCCAACTTACGTTTTTCCAATCGGAAGAATAATTTCAGTGTTCTTAGGCTTGCTCAGTAGGTCACTGCTCCAACACACAACACAACACAACTTGAATATATGCTTCACTATACAACTATATCGGACGCAGCCCGCAAACTGTTATGGCCCTCTATATGATGATGACTATTATTACGACTCGTTAAATCGGATTCAATGAATATAGTTGTATCTTTATTAGAAGTCTCTAGATTCTGCTAATCTGTAGCCCAAGCTAGGGGTTCTTTGACTGACAGGTCTATGCAGCAATGTAGTTATATTCGTGATAATTATCTTCAACACCTTTTTCAACAATCATAGATCAAACAACTCCAGTTGTTGAATAAACAATTTTATTTAAATTGTAGACTCAATATAAACGATCAATAAACTTCATCAACTGATGGCAACATAAGTATTTCAAAATAAATGGCATATTATATACAAATGAATATAGCGACTTCACTCGACAAACTTCTGAACTGAACTAACTTTAAGGAGGTCGGGACTTAACAAAGAAAACTATCATCGAAGATTCTACAGGGTCTTAATACGCATTTTAACCTCTTTCTCTATAATTACTACGATCCAGAATTATCCTCCAATTTCCACGGGATTTGAACGAATTATTTTATTTAAACTGCCCTCAGGGCATAAAGGTCAAACCTTGGTCGCTTTGGACTCTGATACGCACTTGTTAAGAGGTCAATGCCTTACTACGTCATTCATTTATGACCGATATTCGTAACAATAACAAGATTTAATTATTAGAGGATTAAAATAATTTACGTTAAACATTTGTAAATAAACATTTCCTGCATTAATTGTTTTGTCTATTTAAGGGGTTTATATTTAAAACATAACTAATTACAGAAATTACATGATATAGTGCTATTAAATAATCTCTTATATTTCTAAATTAATAATACAAATAAATTTGTTTTAGAATTAATTATAGGCCTATATATGTTTAATTAAAATTAAGTTGGGGGGCGGTGAGCGGTCAGATTTTAAAAGGGTGCGGTGAGCCGAAAAAGGTTGAAAACCTATGGCGTAGATCTACAATGTCAGATGAACGTCTGTCAAGGTTGTGCATGTTGTGAGTACATAGAGACAAAGTGAACAGCAAAAAAAATGAGTTTATGGACAAAATTGTAGATTTGTTTGGTAGCGGTAACAGACGACTCCAGTTCTTGTTTTAAGAATGCATTTTATTTTAAATTTACGTTCTAATATTGTTTGTTTAAAGTAAGGTTTTTTGTATGGTTTACGTCTATTATATACATATATTGTGCTAATAAAAAATGTGTTGCTACAGTATGCCCTTCATTACTACAGTGTACTACAATTACTTCAGTGTTCTGTCCGTTCGTTCACCATACAAATGCGCTCAGTAAATTAAAACTACATTAAAACATTACACATTACTAAAAATATTTTGCCTCCCCCTAGAAAATTTTCTGCGGGCGTCCATGTATAGAATCTATTATCACATGCTATACACACATATATCTATTTATCAATAAGTTATATTCCTATTCAATAATGATCAATATGTCATTCTCCTCTTGTCTATTTATGAATGTCACTCTCCTCTTTACTATATGTTCGTAGGTGACTCTCCTCTTTACTGTTTATTCTTAGGTCACTCTCCTCTTTTCTGTTTATTCGTAGGTCACTCTCCTCTTGTTTTTATTTATCAATATATCACTCTCCTCTTTTCTGTTTATTCGTAGGTCACTCTCCTCTTGTTTTTATTTATCAATATATCACTCTCCTCTTTTCTGTTTATTCGTAGGTCACTCTCCTCTTGTTTTTATTGATCAATATATCACTCTCCTCTTTTCTGTTTATTCGTAGGTCACTCTCCTCTTGTTTTTATTTATCAATATATCACTCTCCTCTTTACTGTTTATTCTTGGGTCACTCTCCTCTTGTTTATTTATCAATATGCCATTCTCCTCTTTACTATTAGCAATAAGACATTCACCTCCATTCCTACTTATCAATGTACCATTTTTCTCCTTTTTTTTTTTTTACGTTCATCATAATTTGTCATTGCCCCGCTTCCATCATGAGCACATTGTACTTGGCTTACCACCTTCGGATTTGACTTGGAATGCCATTGATAGTGAGGATGTTCTATATGTGCCGAGGGCGCGACGAGAGCAATAGCATTCCCACAATCACGGCGGGCGGGGCATTCCGAAGTACGGTAAATTCCCTACCACCTAAATTAAAATCATGGTCACTGATCGTGAAAGCATGGCCCACACGTGTCTTCGAGATCCCGCGCCTGGCAGAGTAGTCTCAGTGCATGGGCCGAAATAAAGAACAATAAAAAAAAAAGAATCCAACGCAGAGATGAAGAGAAACGCGTGTGGCTAGCAAACAAAATATAAATATAAAATGGAACATAAGAAAGAAGACCAATCTAGACCAGAAAAGTTATGGAAAAAAAGGTAGTCTAATACATGTAATTTATAATGTGTACACATTATGAGAACAATATAATAACACTATAAATGATTAGCAGTTTTGAAATTTCGGCTTATTTCACGTGTAAAAAAATGGTAAATGGTCTTATAGGACTTGCAATCCAGAAGAGAAACATCCTATCTTATACATTACAGACGCTCCTTCTATAAAGAAGATTATTGCGTCCTACGCTCATCCGTGGTCCGAGTCTAGTCTTGCATTTTTATTAATGTTTTAAATGATGTTAGGTTATTGGTTTTCCTGGTTTGTTCAGGCAACCCATTCCATGCCCGAATGCCACTCGGGAAGAAAGAGTACTTATATGCATTTGTTCTCGCATAAGGGAAGAGGAAGGTGTTTTTGTCTTTATGTTTATCTGAGCTTCCACAGCACTGCATAGAAGTACTCTTTCTTCCCGAGTGGCATTCGGGCATGGTATGGGTTGCCTGATCAAACCAGGAAAACCAGTAACTTAACATTATTTAAAACATAAAGATGCAAGACAATTCTCGAACCATGGATGAGCGTAGGACGCAATAATCTTGTTTATAGAAGGAGCGTCTGTAATATATAAGATAAGATAAGAAGATATTATTGAGATGCAAATTTGTTTTTACCTGGATGTGGGTGTAAGTCTCCGTGGCGCCAGGTGTCGGCCCCACCCGCAGGTAATTGGTCATGCTGGCGATGTACATTACAAGAAACAAGAGAACGTAGAACCACCAGAAGCAGACGATCAATCGAGCCCCCAGCGACCTTGGCGACCTTGTGAAACCTGAGGGTTTTATGAATGAGGTAAATTACTATATAAAAAATGTGCACACGGATTCAATTAAATGTTCTGCCTCTAAACCAGAGGTTCTCAAATGGGACCTTATAGCGTCTTCAACGCAGTGAGCGATGGCGAAATCATGGAGAAGAGCGCTGAAACTCCTCGGTAGTGGTACGTATGTGTTACAAGAGTTAATGGGCGGTAAGGACTAACTATAAATACGTGATAATGCTTAAGCTATTTTAATCACACTAAAATGTCACAATCTCTGAGCCATATCAATGTCAAGTTGTATTACTTACCTTGTTACAGCGATGTGCAAATTAAAGCTGCATTACATATTGTGTAACATACCTTAATACAATATTGTGCTGCGTATACATTGTTACAGCAATGTGTTGCGTAAACTAAGGATGTGTTACCCGGTTCATAGTAAGTACATACCTTGCCCATGGCAATGTGCTAAAAAACACAACTAAATATATATATTACCTACCTTGCCACATCATTGTGCTGACAGTAAACCAGAAGCTGTTGAGGCACGTGAAAGACTCGCCTTCCCTCAGAGTTGCTTGCCTGTCTTTGGCCAGCCGCCTCCAGTCGTACGGGTTGACGTGGCATATCACGTAGAGTACCACACTGGTCACTAGCCAGGCCAGGCCGGACATTAGCCACACGCTGGTGAGTACAGAGATACGCCCACGACGTTAGCACATTACGTAGATGTGTACATTTGTACACGGCAGGAAACACGATATTAAATTTCTTTATTGAGATGTGAGTAGTTGTTGACACCTTATGTATAAGCTGACTTTGTTATCATCACATCTCTCCCAGACGCCCTTTACTGTTCAGAAATATAAATTGCCACCCTTTATCTAGATCTTGGATGAATTGCTTTTTCTGTACGTCTGTAATAACAATTCTTTCGTGCTCTTTATCAGACCTAACACATTTATTGAAATGTATTTTGAAATCGTATTTCAACATTTGGGGCTATAGCGAATTCAAAAATCTTTATTTACAATATTAAACAATATATTCACAATATATTCATCTAACTAGATGAATTATCCGGGTTAACAATTTAATTGCATTGAGCTACATACACAACATGTAGAGACAACAATGAAGAGAAAGCTAGAAGCTTGAATTAATCACTTCGATATGAGCTGCCAACGACAGGACAAATAGCAGGACAAAGATCCCGGACACTGAGATGCTCGCACAGACCGATATGCCAAGCATTTACAAACTACTAGGAAAAGCCCAGCTCAGATGGGCAGACCATGTTGAGCGCATGCCAGAAGGACGTCTACCCAAGAAGAACTTCTATGGCGAACTAGTCGCAGGAAAGCACTCACGAGGAGGCCAAAAGAAGAGGTTTAAAGACACCTTGAAGGCCTCCCTAAGAAACTTTGAAAGCGATCCAAACAACTGGGAAAGCCTGGCTAAGGACCGATCCTCTTGGCGCAACATGACCCTAACTGAAGCACCAGCTTACGACAATAAAATGCGATGGGTCGCAACTGAAAAACGATTATTTAGAAAATCCAGCAAGGACAACTCCGCTACTATCGGCCATCAAGCCACGCATCTGTGTTCCACTGTGGCAAACACTTTCGGGCAAAAAAAGGCCTCATCAGCCATCTCCAAACCCACAATCAATCATGACTCTGACAAAGGATGGTGCTCATCGAAAATCGATGGACATGCATCATCATTATCTTCAAGAACCATAAATCATAATTACATTATGATACTATTTTCGCCCGGTGAGGAATCGACCCTCTGCCACTCAAATGAAAGGTTGTGTTTCTAACAAACTATTGATAACACATAATATTAACACTACATCTGTAAAACTGAGATGTAAGGGGAGGGGGAGGTTGTCAGAGAACATCCATATGGGCACACCACGTCGTATCGACGCGTAAAATACGGGGAAAACACGTGGAAAACGTCAAGCTTTTCCCCGTCGATACGACGCTGGGATCCATTTACACTAATACCAAGAGCCGCTAATATGGCCAAGCGGGTGAAGTGAAATTTTGTTCGTTGCTTGCTGGGTGAAGGTATAGGTAAATACGAAGCATATTTTTCCGGTAATGATGCGGGCACTACGTAGGAAGTCCTAAGTCGCGCGAGCAGCAACTCTCGGCTCACCACCTAAAGCTATAACCATCAAATAACAGGTGCTCGTCACCTTTCCAAAGCCCTCTTCCCTATCGAAATTCCGAAGGGAGCTAAACTCCTTGCTTACTGTAAAATGACTTGACTTTGTCAGATTTAAAACAAGTAAAACATGTTCTTTTAGATCTGTGCTCAACTGTGTGGTGTGCAAGGTGGCATAAGAAAACTACCCGTCATTAGGACAACACAAATTATACAGAAACCCCCCAAAAAATAATAACCTTTTAATATATATGTATATATATAATATAAATAACACATAGTCAATATATAACTTATTATGTATTGCATGACCAGCTAAGCCTATAGTTAGTCATTTCGTTAAAATAAGAACTGGGTAAAGATTAAAAACACTTGGCCAAATGACTTTTCCATACAGGGATGTTTTTTCTTATGATGTCATGTCTCTTCGTTGCCGGTAATTAAAAATTTCGAAAAAATCCAACCCCCGCCTCCCAAAAAAAACAACAACTCCTTTAAGTTTAAGTTAAGTTGAATTTTTTTTTTATGATTTGATTAGCATTTGGATACCGAACATAAATTTTCTTTGTAAGTTTTCTTGTTTTACATGAAAACCTATTCAGTTGGTCTTTAAACCTTAAAGTTAACCACGATATTACCAGGTGTCTATCTATCTATCTATCTATCTATCTATCTATCTATCTATCTATCTATCTATCTATCTATCTATCTATCTATCTTATCTGTCTTATATGTCTTATCTATCTTATCTATCTTATCTATCATATCTATCATATCTATCTATGATATCTATGTATCTATGTATCTATGTATCTATCTATGTATGTATCTATCTATCTATCTATCTATCTATCTATCTATCTATCTATCTATCTATCTATCTATCTATCTATCTATGCTATCTATCTATCTATTTTTCTATCTATCTATCTATGTTATCTATCTATTTGTCTGTCTGTCTGTCTGTCCGTCTGTCTATCTTTATATCTATCTATCCTATCTATCTTATCAAACTTATCTATCTTATCTATCTTATCTATCTTATCTATCTTATCTATCTTATCTATGTTATCTATGATATCTATCTTATCTATCTTATCTATCTTATCTATCTTATCTATCTTATCTATCTTATCTATCTTATCTATCTTATCTATCTTATCTATCTTATCTATCCTATCTATCCTATCTATCTTATCTATCTTATCTATCTTATCTATCTTATCTATCTTATCTATCTTATCTATCTTATCTATCTTATCTTATCTATTTTATCTATCTTATCTATCTTATCTATCTTATCTATCGTATCTATCGTATCTATCTTATCTATCTTATCTATCTTTTTATCTATTTTATCTATCTTTCTTATCTATCTTATCTATCTAATCTATCTAATCTATTTTATCTATCTTATCTATCTTATCTATCTTATCTATCTTATCTATCTTATCTATCTTATCTATCTTATCTATCTTATCTATCTTATCTATCTTATCTATCTTATCTATCTTATCTATCTTATCTATCTTATCTATCTTATCTATCTTATCTATCTTATCTATCTTTTTATCTATCTTATCTATCTTATCTATCTTATCTATCTCATCTATCTCATCTATCTCATCTATCTCATCTATCTCATCTATCTTATCTATCTTATCTATCATATCTATCATATCTATCTTATTTATCTTATCTATCTTATTTATCTTATCTATCTATATTTTTATCTACATCGTATGAAACGATAGGCCTAGTGTTCAATGAATTGTTTACCTGTCAGATAAAGGTTGAAACATAAAGTAAAATATAATTGTTCACCTGTCAGATAAAGGTGAGAACAGCCTACGCAATCTTTCCTCCAAAGACATCACAGTTTTCGTCGGTCTCTTCAGAATGATGACTGGACCAAATGACATGAAAGGTGTTGAGAAATCGACTACTGCTCGACGCTTCGATGTTTCGGTAAGTGGACCTGCTGCTATATCCGCATTCTGAAAGGGGTTACTTGCATTTTCATTCATATATTTCTTTTCAACTCTGTTTTGATCATTGACATTTGAATATAATCTCTATTGAAATTATGAAACTTACACATTAATGGACTAAATTGAGTATGTTGTATATATAATTTCATGTTGGCAATTAAGAACTCGACATTAGGTTCATACAATCTCTCTCTCTCTCTCTCTCTCTCTCTCGCTCTCTCTCTCTCTCTCTCTCTTACATCTTGGCTTAATGTTGCACTAATATTGGACCAATATATCGTGCTTTTGGGGATGTCGTTGAGGATGAAAAAAAGGGGGGGGGGCAAGCTCATCACTGCCAACTACTAGCATTGCCAATCCATATTATATCTGGACCTATATAGTTCATTTTTAACAAATATACTTCTTGCTATATCTATTTACATCTATAAATATGTACCTATATTTATGTATGTATTTATGTATATATTAATGCCTAGTACATATTGACAGAGTTGTTACCTTGTTCAATACGTCCCCGATGAGCCCATCCCAGGTGCCATTGTCCAACTCCTGGCCGTAGCGCTTGTCTTGGCGTACGGAGAAGACGAACTTTGTGTTGGTCATGTTGAAGACCTTGTGAAGGAGGTCGTTGATGAACCCTTCGTAGTGATCCACCTTCGTGCCATTCACAATCTTTTGTACTCTCTCCAGGAACGGGGAGATCTGTTTCATGGAGTCAGTTTATTGCTTTTTACTATAGTTCACTTATTATTGAAGTGTAGACAATTTAAAGCGCAGCATTTTTGATAGTTTGAAAAAAAAAAATTAGACCTGTATATTAATGTCGTTGCGTTATTTAGTTGTAGTTTTTTTTTCTCATAAGCTCGCAAAATAATTAGGATTGCGCTTTATTTTCTTCCTAAGTGTAAGATATATTATACACATTTCTGTCAGATGTTAAAGTCAACAATCGTGTGACCGCGTGACCCGGGGGTGGGGAGGGGGGGCTAGACCTTATGGTCGATACTGTTTTGAAATACTGATAGATATGCTGCAAGAGCTACTGACATATTATAGTTTGACGTTCATATTGACATAATAAAGAGAATGTAGATGCTGATGTTGAATTTAAAATACTGATACAAATGCAGATAGGCTATATTGAAGGACATGGATGGTGACATAAATAACTTACATTGGAAAAAACATTGATATAGATACTGCCATAAATAGCAACTTAGATATTGACATAGATATTAACATAGATGCTGACATAATTACTTAACGATAATGACAGATAATGTCATAGATACTGTCATATACAGATATTGACATAGATACTGACATATATTTAAACACATTTAGGCCTACTAAATAACTGAGATGGATACTGTCATATATATTGACATAGATATTGACAGATATAATGTATTATAATAATATAGGACCATAAAACCTGCATGTATTGTGGCGTTTTATATACTCAATAAAATAATTGTTGTGATGGGAAGCCGCTTTGCTTTTAGTGATATTGTAATCTATTATCTTATCTGTCATTTATACATTTATAAACTAGAAAAAAAATCAAAACATATTGAATTCGAATTTCCCATTCAATTCAGGTGAACAAGTTGCTTTCAAAAAGAACTTAAAAACTCATTATTTCAATATTTACCTTAGATAACATGCTTTAGACCCCAACTGTTATACTTATATGCTAGGTCGGTTAATGCTTCTTTAATTTGATTTGTCCAATATTTGTAAAGTGTTAAAGCATCAGTTAGTCAGTTAGTTATTAGCGTAGAGATTATATCCGTGTTCTTAGTTGTATGTTGAATGCGCCCTGAGCTTACATTATGTTTGTTGGCAGCGCTATACAAATATTATTGCTATTACTATTATTATCTCTAACCTCTAGATCTAGATCTAGTCTATATTTAAAAAATACAACCGTACAATTTTATTACGAAAAGTTATTTACATAACATGGTAATAGTTTGTAAGATGAAATTTTAAGCTGAAATGATATTAAAAAAACAACAAAAAACAACATGACTCTGTTGCACGTTTTTTGTGAGTTCATATTGTAGTTAACGATACACGCTAAGATGCACACAAGTGGGCCAAAGAACTTTTGATAGCCATGCTGTGTGGCTCAGTCTAACGCGTGAGGTAAGATTCCGTTCATCACTAGCCTATAATATTATAGGTAAGAAGAGAAAAAAAAAATTGCGCTCACCAGAAGTGTTGACACAACAAGTTGTTCCTTCCCCTGGAAAGACATAAAAAAAAAATAGTTATTAAAGAAAGTGCTAAATAATAATGATGAAATCTTGGACACAGGTGTGTAAACAGTAAACATATTTTATCCAGCACTTTCTATCATTTACTGACTCTTTATTTAAACGATCTCACGTCTTATACGTTTTGCATTTTGATTAGTAATTAAAATGATGTTAATTTAAGTTACTGGTTTTCCTGATTCCGTGCTAGGAAGAAATAGTACTTATTTGCATTTTTTCTTGAAATCATGTAAGAAGTCTTCGATTGGTTAAAAAAATAAACACGTTTAAAAAAATAAATTTATGTACGAAACTACCATGCAACGAAAGAAAACGGAAACTGCCATAATGTGTATCGGCTTTTTATATGGTTCAAAGTTTAAAATAGAATTTAACTTTATACCGAATGACCGATAAATTCATAACATACCAATGCTTATTATGGCGAACCGAATCCTACTGAAGGCTAGGATTTGTTCCCGGGATTGGATGGTGTCTTTGAGTCTACCCAGCTTTGATGGGTACATGACTTTAGTTGGGGTAAAGTAATGGTGGCTGGGCATTGTGCTAGCCACACTATCCCTTAGTGTTTCGTGGCCACAGAAACTGGTGAACGCTGCTTCACCGGCCCGACGAATCAATTTATTCCGATGGGACACTTCTATACTTTACAACGCTTATTGTTGTTATGTGTTTTTCCAATGTACAGATATACATTTATTATTATCAGTTATTTTTGTAAATACAATTTTTAGGTTTACATTTAACAGGAACAGTTGAAAAAAGATTTCCTATCAAATTAAATCAGGAAAAAATATTTTTAAAGATTTTTATGCCAAAAAAAACAAAGAGTGAATGTCATAGGTTAACGTTTAAAAGCCAGAATTCAGGCCGATGGGATGACGGGAATTGGATCAGTTAACTTTCACGAACTCCTGACCGCCAGTTAAAAACATCATCCATACAAAGTATATAAAATTTTTCATTTTTCTGCATTTTGATGCCCAAGACATCAGAAAATTTCGCCTGCAACCACAAAGAAAGAAAGAAGCAAAAGCGAAGTAAATAAAACACTAACCCATAAAAACCAAGTTTTTATTATAATCCCTTTCTTTGTAAACTAAGTTTACCATCATGTAATTAAATAATTGATTGACTACTGGAAATGAAACATGTACAGAAAAATATCTGTGTCACAAATCTCAACAATAATTCCTTACTCCGTATAAAACATTGCCGCAAATTTTATAATACGACACGAATAAAAACACGAATTAATTTATTCCCTTTATTCACAAAGCTAGAGCGCAAAGTTTGATGACGTCATAAAAATAATCTCAGCTCATCCTTTTTGTTTCTGGCTTTGTGACGAAAAACCATATAAGGTTTGACCGGCATTTTCAACGTAAAACCAAAACAAACCGTAAAATTCTCAAAAAAATTAAAATTTTAGTATAATTAAGTTTTTTTAACTGAAAATTTGATATAATGTATTGTTAGTCGCAGCAAGTCTGCTGCTCAAGTTTCAGCTTGATTGGACGACGGGAAGTGGTCAAAAAATCGATGCAAAGTTTTACAAGAAGGTTACAAGCAGACAGACAGACAGTATGAGCTAAGAGAAAGGGAGTAAAAAGTATTATAAAAGAAAAGACTATCGATCTATCTAAAAACCATTAACGTCTTAATGATATATACTGTGAATAGTTATAAACAAATGAACGTATTATTTTTGTTTAATAAAGATCTAGAAAGAAATGCACGAAGAAAGTCAAAATTTTCATCTCACGTAGTATATTATGCATTTTCTGTCACACATTAGCCTTCCAACAATTATTTACTTTTCTACACACAAACAAAAATAAAAGTGAAGTTAAAGACCAAGTGAAGAGGTTTTTCTCAAAGGAACGAGATTTGGAATAGCCTCATACGGCAGTGACGTATCACAAGGGAAATAAATAAATAAAAATAGACGCTATAAATCTATATTTAACCATTTTGTGAAAAATAAGAACCGGGAAAAGATTCAAAACATGTGGCAATAGATTCAAAACACGTGACAATATTCATTTTTCCTAGTCGGAATCCTTTATGTTACGTCACTTTCCTATATTGCCGGAAATAAAAACATCTCAAATGGCTACGAGATTTGGAGTAATCATCCGAAAAACACACACATTTAAGTGCAAATATTGAACTAATTACTTAAAATGTATCTTTGATATTTTGTATAAATGTTTTTTTTAACATTCAGATACTGAATACACTATTTACTATCAAAATCAAATGTTAACTCAATTTTGATAAAAAGCTCTTCACTTGGTCTTTAATAGCTAGATCTATAACTTATTTAAACAATATGGGTAAACACGTCTGTCAGTTACGTTCAAAAATGATTTTAAAATGCGCAGCTTAAAATGTAAAAACAAAAAAAAAGTATTAAAAAAAAACCTCTTGACTCTTTGTTTTTATAGATCAAGGTAAATTTACTTTTATACGAGTAACACTTTGAGTATTAATTATCGCATTCTCACTTTTGGTGTTAAACAAGAAAACCATAAAAACACAGTTTTTATTATACTCCCTTTCTTTGTAAACTAAGTTTACCATTTCCACTTCACTACAAAACTAAAATTTCGAATCGGTAATGTCGGCAAACACATATCTAATTATAACGATTGCGCATTTTTTTTTAAATGCATGAAGCCACGATCGAGGTTTTGCTTTTGCGCATCCTTTTTTTTTATAGCTTTGGCTCGCAAAAACCATAAAAAGATAACTCGCTTTGTTTTGGCTACATTGTGCCACAAATACATTGTTTCGTTTTCATTCATATTTTTTCGTAAAAACGAACATATCCGAAAACTTTAGTTACTTCCGTCAAAGGCAGCCATGTTTTTTCGTATTATATGTTTCTCGATTCGCAAATTGGTGGAAGGTATTCGTGACTATTCCAAAGGCTACGATGCTGAAAATTTGATAGAATGTATTGTTAGTCGGGACAAGTCTGCTGGCCAAGTTTCGGCTCGATTGGACGACGGGAAGTGGTCGAAAAATATCGATGCAAAGTTTTGCTATCAAGCAAGCAGACAGACAGACAGAAAACAGAAGTTAATAGAAAGGGAGTAAAAAGGATTTCTAATAACTCATCTTATAGCCATTGTAATGTCTGAAAGACCAGAACTGACCGTCGAGGTTGAAATACATTGTCAAACACCAGCAAAAGCATGTTTAATGTTGTCGGAAATAAACCGGAAGTTCATGAACAAGATAAACCCTGACATAATTATATAGAAAAGTTCAGGCCTCAAAAAGACTTGTCAATAAGGGAAAATAAGTCAGTCAGTTTCGTTCAAAAATATTGTTAAAATGCGCAGCTTAAATTGTAATTTTTTTTTCCCCATGCGCAACCAATAAGGCTGTCTTAAATGACTTCTACGCTTCTACGATTGCATTAAAGGTTTCCGCTGTATACGACTTTCGGTTTTAATCTTAATTTTCCATTGAGAAAAACATAGCGAATTACCAAACCGGAAGTCTAGAGGATTTAGCGCGATCGGAAATTCCGAAACTAAGTGTTTTAAGTTATCAGATGGACAAGTCTTAATGAGGCGTGAACTTTTGAACCCGAATGTTCGTGAACTTCCTGTTCTATTTTTAAACTAATAACAAAAAAGCATGCTTTTGCTGGTGTTTGACAATTGATTTCAACCTCGACGGCCAGTTCTAGTCTTTTAGAATTATACAAAGGATACAATATTAGTTATGAGGAATCCGTTTTTAACATCAAAAGTGAACAGGCGATCATTAATACTCAAGTGTTAGTCGCGTGACGTTAAATTTTTATTTGTTTACAAAATAAATGAGTCAAGAGTTGCGTTTTCTTGATTATTGAAAAACAAAATGCGTAAATTCATAAAAACGAATAACAAAAATTCTTTGGCATTAAGCAATAAGTTTGATATTTTAAACAGGTGATTATTCCCTTCTGACTTTCACAATACATTGTTTTGCTTTGTAAACATCTATTGGAAATGAAATAAATTTTAATCCCCAACAAATTTGAGTACAACCAGTAAAGTAGCACAGAGACATTGTTTCGAATAAAATGATCGAATAAGAACGGAAATGTTTTTGCACGTGACCTTTTATGCATACACGTTAAGATTTGTCTTATTATAGTCTTTATGCAAAGTTAATAATATAAAGGATTTAAAAAATGGCTCACCTTCTAATTTGAGTGCCAACAAAATGCCCTTAAATTAATTTCGAAACATCTAATATACGAATCTTAAGTGCAATCCAATAAAAAAAAACAACAACCATAAGCAGGGGACTTATTAGAAGTTAGGCTACAGACTAGAGGAACTGCTTGCTACCAGATGGACCAGATGGCCAGTTCTTTAATACGTAAAAGTTGTTTACCACAGAGGCAACTCTTACAGGTGGACAAGGCAATTACGTTGAAAAAGAACTAGAACAAAGAACTTTAAATGACCTGGTTGATTATATGCTCTCCATGATGCCAAAATTGAAAACCTGTTTTAAAGATCTCTTGCGCTAAAATATGTTTACATTGAAGACGTTACAAGGTACACTTTTTCCTTAGTGATACTGATAAATAATTGTATAAAATATTCAGATAAAGATATTATATTATGTACAATACAATAATCTTAAAAAGAAATCCTCTGAAAGGTATTATATAGAATCAATACCATAAACTTGTACAATACTGAGAAAGATAATATAGTTCGTAAAATACTTTTTCTGATTACTTTTGCAAGGATTAATGAAATTCACTTTCTACTATGAGTGGCATTCATGTAAGAATTATGTCACACGAACAAGTGAAAAAAAAAACAACAACCTAGTTTTCATAATCGATAACTCTTAGCTTATATTATGTTGCAGATGCTCCTAATATACAGACGATTCTTGCGTCCTAAACTAACTGTGATTTGTTTCTTTCATCTATTATAAGCAAGGTATTTTTATCCATTTTTGTCTTTCTGATTATTTTAACGGATTATCGTATTGTACTTTTAAGTTAAAATCTAATGCTCTGAGTAATATTACACCATCGCTCTTTACTCTTCTTTCCTTTAGGGCTTATCAAGGAGGGACTCGCTATAAAAATAACCATCGTATCATAAATCGAAATGGAAGACTAAATATAAATCTGTGAATACGATAAGGAATACGATGTAAAAATGCAGTTTTGTTTTAAATATCTGTCAGGAATGTCTATAAATTATAAGAAAAGAATTTGAAGTAGTGCATTGACAAGTTTTAATGAGGCCTGGCCTTTTCAAACAGAAGAGATCATGAACTTTTGGTGCCATATTTCAGTAAACAAAAAGCATGCTTTTGTTGTGTTTGACAGTTGATTTCAACCTCAACGGCCAGCTCTGGTCTTTTGTCAATAACAAATAGCTCAGTATTCCATATTCGCGATTGTGTAACGTTAATTTTGTACTTTTAAAAATTTGATTTCATGTTGATCGTCTTTTATTAGCGGAGTTTGGAATTCTAGAGTTACGTATGAAGCGGGTGTTGTTAAATGTGGTGTACACTGTCAAGGTTTTACATTTTTTTAAATGACCGCATTGGTCATTTCGTCTTTATGTTTGTTGCAAAACAAAACAAACAAAAAACTCTATACGATGTCAAGCAAAGTCATATACAAACTCCTTTAAGAGAATGGGGCACATAATGCTAGTATTAGATATAGATAGGCCTAAGCATGCATAACGCTATTGAAAAAAGGTAGAAAAGTAGATTTTTACATAAAACGTTTTCAAGTGAGCAGCCTCTTCACTCTGCCTCCGCGCAGTTCTATATTATTCACTTAGCATGCCAGTGAAGCTTTTAATGTAACCACTAGCTAACTGGAAGGAAACAACGCGCGCGCAAGTCTGTTAGCTCATCAGGTGAACACTGTGAAGCGTCCATAAATATAATGACTGCGTTCTAGGGGTTTTCTCTTTCATGTGTCAATTAACACAGCACGCTCTTTATTCTAACAAGATAGAGGGGTGGTGAAAAGCAACCATTAGAAGCATTGCTTACAGATTACCTGACTTACTTAATACTGTTTCTAGGATAACAGTCAGTGAGATAGTGATGTATGCGTTTTTTTGTTCAATCACTCAGTCGTTTTATGAATAAAATTCAGATTAGAATTAGAGTGAGGAAATGTTTTTGAGCATATTGAAAACTCTATTTGACATAAAACAACCGTATAGTAATGAGGTTTGCTCTTATTTATCACATGATTATTTGTATGTTTTTAGGTTGAGCGAAGTACGTTAAGGGGTTTTCCGATGAGATCAATGGAAAGTGAGTGCCCCAATCTCGCCTTGCCTTAAATTGAAGATCAGGTTTAAAACGTAAAGCAAAGGATACTCTGTTTCTTCTCTCACCCCTCCACTTTCCCTAACTCTGACAAAAGTGACAATGAACTTGATAAACTATTCTTCGATAGGGTGGACAAGGGCCAAGTCTGAGTTGTGATATTATTGTTGCAAGTAAAACGTTTTAGAGAAGGACGAAGCGCTCAATAATAAAACACAATGAAACGTTACACTAGTAATCTAACCCATTCTGTATTGATCTGTTGTTGTTTTTAGAATCGAACAATATTATAATGTATAACAACTAGTGTAGTAAATGTTAGAACAAATAGACTTTAATTGATTTGCTTACACAGAATACAACTAAAACATGATATAACAAATAGACTTTAAGTGAATTGTTTGCACAGAATACAACTAAAACATGATATAACAAATAGACTTTAAGTGAATTGCTTACACAGAATACAACTAAAACATGATATAACAAATAGACTTTAAGTGAATTGCTTACACAGAATACAACTAAAACATGATATAACAAATAGAATAAAACTAAAACATGTTATAACAAATAGAATAAAACTAAAACATGTTATAACAAATAGAATAAAACTAAAACATGTTATAACAAATAGAATAAAACTAAAACATGTTATAACAAATAGAATAAAACTAAAACATGTTATAACAAAGAGATTTTAAGTGAATTGCTTACATATAATAAAACTAAAACATGTTATAACAAATAGAATAAAACTAAAACATGTTATAACAAATAGAATAAAACTAAAACATGTTATAACAAAGAGATTTTAAGTGAATTGCTTACATATAATAAAACTAAAACATGTTATAACAAATAGAATAAAACTAAAACATGTTATAACAAATAGAATAAAACTAAAACATGTTATAACAAAGAGATTTTAAGTGAATTGCTTACATATAATACAACTAAAACATGTTATAACAAATAGAATAAAACTAAAACATGTTATAACAAATAGACTTAAAGTGAATTGCTTACATATAATAAAACTAAAACATGTTATAACAAATAGAATAAAACTAAAACATGTTATAACAAATAGAATAAAACTAAAACATGTTATAACAAATAGAATAAAACTAAAACATGTTATAACAAAGAGATTTTAAGTGAATTGCTTACATATAATAAAACTAAAACATGTTATAACAAATAGAATAAAACTAAAACATGTTATAACAAATAGACTTAAAGTGAATTGCTTACATAGAATAAAACTAAAACATGTTATAACAAATAGAATAAAACTAAAACATGTTATAACAAATAGAATAAAACTAAAACATGTTATAACAAAGAGATTTCAAGTGAATTGCTTACATAGAATAAAACTAAAACATCAGTTCTTTTGTATTGAAAATTAATTACAGCCAATCAAGAGGATAGCTATTATAAGGAATGTCCAAAATAGTGGAGTATTAATAAGAACTCTACCATTTGCGAACTAGTCTATATGTGGATATTATTAACAAACGTATAAGGTACTGCAGATTCTTTGTTTGTTACTTAAGACTGCGTTTACTGCAGATATTTCAATAAACACCTTTCTATAATCGGTATTAAAACAGAAATTAAAAAAGCTTTCACGGCAAGATTATTTTAGAGATGGGAATCAAACTCACTTTTTAAAGTTCGAGTTCGGTGTGTTCGGCTCGCTTTCTGTTCAATTCCCATCTTTAGAGTTTATCCTATCAACCTTATGCCATTCTATGACATGTAGACGGGCGTGAGTGTAAAATAATTGACAAAAGCTCAACACCAAGACAAACAGAATATTGTTCAACATTTTCAAGACGTTGATAAAACTGCCGCTTTCTCTCTCTCCCCCCCCCCCCCTTGAAGTTTATTTTACAAGTTTCGTTTTGTGCAGAGACGAACTTTCGTTCCTCTGGTTCTGAGCGCTATTTTTAGTAGCGGATTTAGTCTGGCAGAGGAAAAGCCCAAGTTTTTTTTTTTTTTTTTTTTTTTTTTTTACGTAACGTGCTCACAACGAAGGATCATCCTTTTACGTTGCTGTGCTTACAAAATAGACACTTTGGGATTGGGGGAGGGGAGTGGGGATAAAAGGTAAAAACTACACAGAGAAATTTAATGGTGCGCATTAAATTTATAAAAGTGTTTTTTTTACCCAACCGACATCAGATGAATATTCATTAGTTACAAAGGAATGCTCGAATCGAATGTTGTTAAATAAATGATGAATGTTACACGATGAAAGAGCAATCGTGTAGAAAGCAACATTATTGATGAAAGCCTTAGGGTGCAAAGAGAATAAATGAAATACAGAGTGAGTGTAATATCGCAATTTAAAATGTTTCACATGATCGTGTGTTTAAACATAGAACAATTATCTATACATTGTTTAATACATTCGAAATGCATTACAAAGGTTTAGTTTGGAAGTTACAGTGTATACTTGTCTTCATTACTTTGAAAAAGGTGCACGAATTCCATCTTTTGTAGCAAACACCCAAAATATCGGGGACAAGAACTTAACCCTTACAGTCCCGGGCGCGTATATAGCGGAACTGAAGGCAGCATAGATAGAAGTAGGTCAGTACGGGAAGGGTTAATAAGCATATTTATTATACAAATTACCATCATTATCATTATTTTTTATATTAGTGCTTTTTTTTAAACTGGGTTGACACTTTGTGATGTAACACAAACCCAAGTATAGCTTATTGACATATCTTGTTTTATATACAAAACACTGGGATTTAAATACGTTTTCAAACGTAGGTCACATATTTTCCAAGATATACCCTACTCAATAAATATAGTTAACTAACTAGCCTACACAGATCAACTTTAACCACGGATAAACGTAGGACGCAACAATCTTCTCTAGATTATCGAATGAGCGTCTGTAAATTCTAAGATAACAGTGGATTTCTTTTGTACGTTTCTGATCTATATTTTCAGTGGGCCAAGCACAATTGAAGGCAAACAGTCAACATTAAACATAGCATTTGTTTCGTTAAAGTAAAGAGAATAAAACAATAGACACATAGGCTTGAAAAAAATAGGATTATAATGTCTATGAGAAAGAAATACGTAAGCAAACGAATAAGTGTGTTTAGAGCATAGGTTCTCAACCTTTTTCGGCTCACCGTCCCCTTTTACAATTTTTTTCCGCTCACCGCCCCCCAACTTTCTTTTAGCGCCCACTCCCCCCCCTCCCTTCCGCCCATCTGGACTATAGTTTCCGCAAATTTTTTTAGGCGGACTAGACTTTTTGTGTGATTAATTATCTTTAAAAAAAACTGAAAAGGAAACATATTGTAAGAATTAATAAATAAAAAAATTGCCTTAACAAAAGGTTTAAATAAATCAATGCGAATCGTTTGCCTGGTGTGATGCTAGCAATTTGTCTATTTCTGTTTCAATTTTGGTTGCAAAAGCCTTAGGTCTAATAATCAGTAATATTTGTTATATTATTACAAAACAGAACTTGTTCGGCATCACTATTGAATCAAATGTGGAAACATTTTTTTGTTAAAGGGAGATAATTAGCCCGTTTTATTTGAGCTAATATTTCTGTATTTTTTTTTTCTTTTATACAAAATAAATGACTTACAATTTATAACTTTAAAATGGTCAAACTGTAAAAAGTATTTTAAAATTAAATAAATATTATATGACTAAAGAATTTATAGGTATATTTTCAAACATTACAATAACTACCAAGTTTGTATGATTACTACTTATCTATTCCGCTTAACAATTGCTATTCACTGACAGACACAGACTGAAATACATTGATTACATCTCGGTTAAACTGTGATCAAAATATCATTGATATTAGCAGATGTTAGGGCGACAGTCCGGTGAACTAACCACAGGACCAGCCGGCCACACACTATATTTGACAAATAGAGACCCCTACTTCATCGAAAAGTCACTTCGATTCCTATTTCTTATTAATATAATAAAATGTCGGCATACTGTTGGGGGATATCAGATATTTAGCAGCACTTGCGTTTACATCACATCTCATCCTCCAAAAACTAATTGGTTCAAAAAGCTGAGGTGTTAAAATATATCAGGTACGTTTGTACCGCCCACTTGCCCTTCACCGCCCCCCAATCGCCCCCGGGAACGTCAGCGCCCACCTAAAGCC